>CM034351.1:42740337-42759275 GCA_019925275.1 Mytilus edulis
AGCATTGCTATTTTCTAATGATATAAACGTTTTATTGTGTACCCTTTCTGGCAATTTTTAAACAGTAACAGAGGTAATACTGACTAAATTTGAAACCAAGTTAACAGCGACCAAGTGGTGCTAATAGCTCACATGACATAAAGGGACAATTGACCTAATACAAGTAGAAAGTATTACTTACATTATATTTGGATACAAAACACAAATGAAACTCGTTATACAGGTGTTTTAAACATTCTATCTTTAGTGCATATACAAGAAAAACAATTGATAACATTTATGTGTGACAAGTATTAATTGATTACCAATCATCAGGTACACGGCTCGTGAAGAAAGTTAAAACTGTGTGAGTGTTTACACATGAATAAAAAACCCACTAATTGATAAGATGGTTTCACTTTCAGCAACGAATCATCCTCGATAACACTCATGTAGACAAAAAAAAAACAACGAACATATTTATCCAACATAGTTATTCAATAGTAGTCCATATTTTGCTCCATTCATACCTGTATTTATACATGGTAAAACCAACCTTTTATATCTACTGTTAATAGTTTCCCTCTCATATTTTTTAAAATTTTAATAGATACATGTACATGTGAAAATATCATTATCTGAAACCCAGTGATCATGAATGTACAAAATACAAATAACGAAGCCTCCATCGAATATCGAGTAAAGATACCTAGGGTGTTTGGCGGAGTACAGATTGGGATTGGTGTACTATGTGGCATTCTGAGTTTAGCTGTAGTTATCACTGACAGTGTAAATCTGAGTAAAAATTATGATGACAATGGTGATGGTTATTCCCATCGATGTGATCGGCATTTTTATGCAGCACCACTCCTTTCTTTAGACGTCATGTGTCTCTTTTTTTCTGGATGGGTGAGATATTTTACCGTCTTATATTTTTTTTATTATATCAAGATTTAAAAATTCAATTAATACCAAATTTTATAAATAAGATACAGAAATTATATATTAAAATGCATGTTATAAAACCCATTGAAAATTCTCCCTCTACAAATACACACACACTAACACAACGTCAAAATAAGAAACAATCGAAATATTGATCATTAAACAGGAAATGGAAAATGATGCAATGGCTAACTCCAAAACCGTTTGCATTCGACCTGTTTACATACATGTAACTAATATTTACTGAACTGCTGAATGTCTAGTAATATATATGTCATGGATATTCCATTAGGTTCAAATATTTAATTTTATGTGTTTGAAAACAAGATTCATTTGATGTGCTTGAGTTTTTTATTGTGTCATTTAATAAAGGTCTTTTCGTTTTGAAATTTCTTTTCATTTCGGTATTTGTGTAACTTTCTGTTACGTTAAGCGAATTCAAGACCATATGATTTGTATTCACTGGTGTTAATAAATATCAATTGTCTCAGAGTGACGCAACTTTGTTTTGTTGTATTCTATGTTTATTATTTTTGGGGCTTGATACTTTAACATTTATAAAAAAATACTTAATGTAACACCTCATGTGAGACCATCTCGGGCGGGATTTCCACACTGTGTTACAGGTTCATTGTTGGCTGTTGTCTGTTTCGTTTTACTCTTTGGTCAGGTTGTTGTTTCTTTGACACATTCCCCATTTCTATTCTCAATCTTATCCTTAATTTTCATAAATTGATAGCCTGTGTTTTAACATGTGCTACCTTTACGATATTTTTGTATGGACATTAAGTAGAACAATTGAGTACTGTTTTATTTTCATTCCTCAGTTTAACTCAGTTTTCAATACGGTATCAGCTGAATATCCAAAAGAAAATGCTAAACACAATTTATTGCTTTTTAAGATATAAGCAAAGTTTTTTTTTATATAAAGGCAACAGTAGTATACCGCTGTTCGAAATTAATAAATCGATTGAGAAAAAAACAAATCCGGGTTACAAACTTAATTTAAACTTAGGGAAACACATCAAATATAAGAGGAGAACTACGACACAACAGAAACACAACATTAAAATGTAACACACACATAAACGAACTAATGTATAACAATCGCCATTTTCCTGACTTGGTACAGGACATTTTAATGAACACAATGGTGGGTTGAAATGGTTTTGTTGCATGTCAAACCTCCCGCTTTATTGCAATGTTAACTATAACATTAAGATGACAACGTAACATGATAGGACTACAATACAAATAAATGGTAGAATATATAGGACACAGAAACACACGAATAATAGCTATCAACAGGTGCCAGGATAAGAATTTAATACGCCAGATGCGCGTTTTGTCCACACAAAACTAACCAGTGATGCTCTGATGAAAAAACGTCGAAAGCCCCAAAAAGGTACAAAGTTGAAGAGCATTGGGGACCATAAGTTCCAAAAAGTTGTGCCTAGTACGGCTAGGGTTTTCTGCCTGGGATGAGAACATGTTCATTATTAAAAATAATTCATACTTTTGCAAACAGTAAATTTTTATAAAATGACTATATGATAGATACAAACGATAAAACCGGTAACTAACTACAATATGTGTCAACATAATGCAAATTGTTTATACTATAGTTAAACTGATGTCTGCTGTTTCTGTTTACAGAGAACATTAGTGTACATTACTGCCGGACCGCAAACAGATGTACTTGGAATGCTAAATACCCATATTATTCAGACTGTACCCGGACAGAACGTGTCTGCAGCGCATACAGGTGTTTACCCAGCAGGAACCTTGACGCAACAATATCCGGTTTCTTCACCTCAGTTTGAAGCTGCTGCTCCAGGTCAAGAGGTCAACTTTCAATCGCCACCACCATACAAGATCTAAACGTATTGGATATTTATTCAGCGTTTGCTTTGTTGAACACCTGTTTATGTTTTCCTTCTAGTTTGAATTGACTAAAATGAATTTTGTACAATACTTTTTGAACTTTTAATTTGTGAATTAAAACAACTTTAAGCCATATGCTTTAAGTTCCTGTCCCAAGTCTTGAGCTTGTAATTCAGTGATTGTCGTTTGTTGCTGTGTTGCAGATTTGTTTTTCGTTCACCAATTGGTATATAAATTGGGCGGTTAGTTTTCTCGTTTGAATTGTTTTCATGTGTCATTTCCGGGACTTTTATATCGGACTATATAGTATGGACTTTGCTCATTGTTGAAGGTCATACGAAGACCTATAGTTATTTATTTCTTAGTCATTTGATCACTTATGGAGAGTTGTCTCATTGGCAATCATACCAAATCTTCTTCTTTTATTAAGTGAGAAATAAAGCATACCAGTATACCCCATTTATGTAAATGAGTTACACTATAGGAATGTGTTCCTCAGAGTTCGGTATTTTTGTTGTTTTACTTTTTGACATATTTTTTTGTTGATTGATTTCAGATATATTTAATATGACCTGATAATAGACCTTTCCCGCCAACAATACAAATGAATATTGTTTCAAAACCCTTTTCGACAAAATGGTTCTCCCATTGCCAGAAAACAAAAATGAAATGACAGCTGTAAAGTGTAAAATTTACTCTGTGGTCTTTGCAAGTGAATACTTCTCTTGGACTGACCCATCAAACGTAACTTTCGTCCACCATTTATAACATAACAGTTGCTGAGGTCTAATTGGTACATGTATGGAAAAAAAGTAAAATCATAAAAATACTCAACCCCGAGGAAAATATAAAACGGAAAGTCCCTCATCAAATGGCAAATTCAAAATCTCAAATACATTAAACGAGTTGATAACAACTGTCATATCTCTGACTTAGTACGGACATTTTCTTATGTAGACAAGGGCCGATTAAACCTGGCTAGCTGACCATCTCACTTGTATGAAAGTCGCATCAAGTTGCATTGCATTGACAACGATATGGGAAGAAAACAAACAGACATAATAGGTAAGAATGTCAAAAATATGGGTACAGCAGTCAACATTGTGTTATAATCTAAATCCATATAAAAACAAACAAATATTAAACAAAGAAGCACAACGAAATACAATAGCACAATCACATCATGACGGAAGGTATAAGTACAGAGCCACGTAATAAGTATCAAAGAAAAACAAAAAGGCACACGGACAAAGCACACCACGTCAGCTTAGATGCCATCTCTCTTCATTATCAAGACAGGTGTGTCAGCACACTTTGCATTGGAGTAAGTACCATTACGATTTATGTGTACTACCATGTGTATCTGTTTTGAGCACAGACTTATGAACTGCACATCGATATTCAAAACCAATGCAATTATAAATGGTCGTAAAAAAAAAATAATAAAATAGTAATAATTAACAAAATTGCTTCCAAATAAATTCTGATGTTAAAAGACCTGTTGTGTAGCATTCAGGCAACACTGTCCAACCATTCAGTCATAAAATGTGACAAAGATTCCAAATTCTATATAAAACTCATCAAAACAATTCATACAAAAATTGAGTATGAAGAGCGTTAGAAACAGATAACGTTGTAAAAGTTGTGTCAGATACGGCTAAGGCAATCCATATCGGGATCTAGAAAAACCTTAGAGTTAATAATAAATAAACATGAAATTTTCAGTATATGAACCCATCAATGATATTTCATGTCAACATAAAAAAAATTCGATTACTTAGGTTGTGATAACCGCGGGGTTGAAACTTCAACAGGCAGAGAAATCACCCCAGCGGTTGTATTAAGAAATTTATAGATATTGTCGGGTAAAGCTACTGTATTCTGAAAGAAACCATATGGTATACACGTAGTTCATGTATCTTACATTTTTCCGTATTATAATGTTTGTAATGAAGGCCTGAACCTTGATGTGAATAAAATGTTTCAATATTTCAAGGTAGTTTCTTTATCGTTCAGAAAGCCATTTAACAAGAGGAAACACAAAGTGTAATAATCTAAACTGTTTCACAATGCGTCTATAGTCGATAGAATCAATATTATTATCAACAAGTGTATTCTTTAAGTTACATATCTGTAATGTTATTTGGTACAATCACGTATTTGTTTATTTAGTCATTTTGTTATCATTTTTCAACAGGTAAAATGATATACGTCTCTTAGATCTAAATAGCTTTCTTATAAAAATGGGTAGGAACGTTAGGGAAATCTTTATTTTTTAATAAATGCTTATATGGTTATATTTATAAATGAACTGTTTACAAAATTAAGAATTTTTGAAATACTAAGGCTTTTCTACCTCAGGCATAGATAACCGTAGCCGGATTTGGCAAAACTTTTAGGAATTTTGGTCCTCAATCCTCTTCAACTTCGTACTTTATTTGGCCTTTTTAACTTTTTTGGATTCGAGCGTCACTAATGAGTCTTTTGTAGACGAAACGCGCGTCTGGCGTATAAACAAAATTTGGTCATGGTATCTATGATGAGTTTATTTACAGTCAAACTTTGAGGAACTCTGCAAAATGTTTGTTATGATTTCCTATATACCTATTGTGGCTGTATGTGTTGTCAACATGGTGAGCTTGTATGCAACTGTCATACAAGTGAGAGGTATAGTTAGAAAACAATATTTTTCTACATAAGGACATGTCTGTAACAAGTCAGGAATATGACAGTTTTTTTCTATTCGTTAAATGTGTTTAAGCTTTTGATTTTGCCATCGGATCAGGGACTTTCAATTTTGAATTTTCCTTTGAGTTCGTTTTTTTTGTTATTTCAATTTTTTATATTGTAAACAAGGTAAATTTATTTCATATTGAATTATACTTGTTGATCTAAATGTTATTTCATGTAACATAATTGTATTAATTGTTATTTATTCCTATATATACTGCAACTGTGCTATTTGAGCAGTCAAATTGCATTGACCGTATATTGAAATGTGATATACAGTCACTAACCGTATATTCAAATGGTATTTACATATTCACAGTTATTAATAATATATCGTCTTGTTAATGACGTTAACAATGCGTTTCCGTAGAAATTAACTTATGACGTTACTACAGAATACTGGTTAGTGGAATATTAACGTCGTCCGTTTCAGATTCAAAATTGAAAGTTATTATCCATATCATTTCATTTCCAAAGTTTTCCAAAATTAATATGAATTAATTACAAAATACAATTTGTCGAACAGTAAAACGTCTGGTCAAATACCGATATTGTCTTAGTTGAAAGCTTATGTGTTATTTGTATTTCAAGTTTTCTGTTATTTTTATAATAATCATATTTGGTTTTCGGATTTTTGTTTCCCAAACTATAATCTTTGGTCTATTTTTTAAGTTAAAAGACCAACCGACAAAAATAATAAAAATTCCGTTTCATTTTGCTCAAATATTTAATGCATTTTTATACAAATGTGTTTAGCAAACGAATAGTGATGTCAATGAATTTTGCATATAACTCCAAATTCAGTCATTTTGTTTATTCATGTCAATAGTACAGTCAATTTGTTTTAATTGATTAACTGAGCCACGATAGAAATGCAACAGCTTAATTGTTCTCATGAAATGTAAAGTTAAAACCAACAAATACTGACAAATATAAGGATAAGAAGATGTGATATGAATGCAAATGAAATACACATCCATGAGAGATACAACTGACGTAGATATTAGCAACTATAGGTCACAGTGTGGCCTTCACCATTACGCAAAATCAATAACTCATAGCAATTTATAAAAGGCCCCGATATGATAAAGAATCAAACGAGTCAACCATCGCATTGATTTATGTACAAAACAATTTTCGAAAAACATATATGATATACAGCAACACACAAAAACAACTAAATTACAGGCTCATTACTTGAATGTGCTCAACATGTTTGAGGTCGCCAATTCGTCACCCTCAAACTAGGCCATTGTTTTACGGAGCATTCCACAAATTCAAAATGTGTAACCACAAAACTGAAACTTATATTTTCAATGGCAATGTCAAACATATTAAATTTTTCTAGCAATTGATTTAGTTTTAAAATTGCCTTTTGCAAATTTGTGAATTCTGCTCCAATCGCCAGGCCATAGTTTGACTTACCGGAATATTCAGGACTGATCAAAAGCAAATGCATGCTTGAAAATACAAAAACGTAAAATCATCAAATTAAAAGGGACACAAAAGTATTTGAGTATATTTTGGAACTTAGTATATAATAAACAACATTTATCCTAGATTTAGTGTTACGTTAATAAAGTAATGTTGTGTTTTGCATTGTTTTGCCGCTTTCAATGTGTACATTGATTTATGGTTGCAGGCTATTTCATTAACTTATACCTATATTTCTGTTCATTCATATCAATATTTCATGTCGTTTCAACTGAGTGTAAATGTGGAATGCAAACATCAGGTATTTTATACAAACGTTAAGTGGAAGAAACAAGACCAACAGTTTTCAAAACCGATCTGACAGTTTGTCAATAGTAGTGCTAGAACAGCACTATCTTATATTATTCTACTATATAACTGTCTGAACCGGTTTTCGAGAAACATAATCTGTTCTAGGGTAGTACTGTCAAAAACGGTTACAAGCTAAAACTGTCAAAACACTTTTAGGCTTCAACTGTTAAAATATGTTCTATGATAGAACTGTCAGAGTCTGTCATAGTAGACACGTTCTAAATAGCGTAACTTAAAGTAGCTGTCTGATCTTTTTTTAAGACGGGTTCAGTTAGCCTAGATTTTCTGTGTTAGTAACATTTTATGTTAAAAAAGTAAGTAGTTACAATCTTCAAATAAAAGATTAAATACCATACTTTGTATTTTTATGACACACTCGCATGACGAATTTCTCAAATCACATTGTTAAATTTCCGATATCAAATATTTCAATCAGGACATACGGCTTTCGAAAGATTACAATACTCTGTTCAATATAGTCAGTTTTGTTCTCATTACTATTACTTTAACACTTACATGTCTGTTTTGACATGTTTAAAGCTGTGATACTTGTATACATTGCCTGACCAAAATGCAGAAAATAACATTTCATCTGAGTACTTAAAAACAACAGCTGAAATTAATATACCATCAGAAAGAAATTCTTAGTCTCCCGTTACAGAATATCACATCGACGTCTAATAATAAAAACGTACCAAATTTAAATGTCTCCCAATATATAATTGAACCAGGATATATAAATTTATCAAACAAATCCTTTGGATAAAGGCATTGCACTAGACAAACCCGGTTACATAGCGATGTGAACAAATGATATCAAAATGCAATCGATCAACCTTCCTCAGATAGTTAGAAAATCTGTCTTGTTCAGGTAAGACATGCTTTATATACTTTTATCCTGCCAAATTAAGTGATATTTCGATTGCAGTTAACATAATTCTGATTGATGTGTCCTACCATATTAATCTATTTTAAACAAAGGCTCATCAACAAATGATCGCTACATCAATTGTGTAATTAAAGATTGCAGTTTTAAATGCGCTTCAAATTAAATATAAGTAACATACACATCGCTTTCAAAATTAAATCTTATAATAAAAGACAGCTCCGTATTTCAGACAACATTGCACAAGCACTCCATGTGTATTTTTAAAGATACTAGACTAATCATCGTTGTGCCAAATACTACTAACTTAAAGGTAATTTATACAATGGTGTAGCTTAGAGGTTTATAACACATACAACATTTTATAAACATGAAATTTTCAGAAAATGAACATATCTATGATATGTCATTTCAACACAAACAGTGCTGACTACTGGTCATTCACTCGAGGATGAAACGGTTATAAAAAGAGCAACAATATATTGTCAGATATAGCAACTTTTTTTCTGGTCTTTCGTGTACAATACGCATGTGTAGCTATATATAGTATACAAGTCACACGTGTACCTAAGCATATCTTTTATTCGTTCTGTTTTCAGTCCTGAACCTTAATGTGAAAAAAATGTCTCATTATTTTTAAATAATTAGTTCAACATTCCGAATATTATTCATAGGAGGAAATAAAACGTTCACTAATTTTAAATGCTTTATAACACGTCTATTGTCATTAAAACAAATATTATTATTAACTTGCGTGTTCTTCAATTTTATCTCTTGTACTCATGTGGTACATTAACGTATTTGTTGATACAATTATTCTATTATAAGTTTTTCAAAATGAGAAAACATTACGCCTTTTTTATCAATAGCTCTATATCAAAATGGTTTGAAATCAACAACTTTATATCAAAATGGTTTGAAAAGACTTGAACATTTTCCTTTTTTACAAAATTGCATAAAGTTTGTTATGGGGCACTTTGCAAATGCTGGAATTATTTTTGTGTGAATAGTATTCAAAGTAAATAAACGAGATGGGTTTTTCAAATTTTATGATATCTCTCAATCTTTATTTTCTTTCGTATTTTGAAATATTTATGTCTATGTTGCAAAATTCCAGGAGCGCCTGCACATATAATTCTCCTGTTGAAACGTGATTCCAGTGCTCGTATTTCCTAACAATGCTTTACTTGACAGAGGATTATGTTCACTTGGACGTTTTCATATTACCTCCGGTTTTCGGTTGAGTTACTCTTGTCCAGTCTTTAATGATATGTGCAGTAAATTGTTGCTGTCTTTTTGTTGAAGTTTTGCCATGGTATTGTCTGATGTTTTTATTTTTTAATGGGCTTATATTTGTTAATTCTCGACTCCTAGGAGTCGAGATTAAGAATTGAACGATGGACAGTTAGGGCGTGAATTTTTCTTGCTACCTGATTGGAAGATATTACGAGACGTGAATAATCAAAATGTATTGATTGGTTAGGACAATCCAAACCAAGTAAATGTCCTTCAATCCCGTAGAGTATCGTATTTGTCCTCTCTATTTTAGCAATTAGATTTTACACAGGTAACCTTTATCTATAAATAGTCAAATCTTCTGGAGTAAATAAATAGTAATAGCTTTTCTAAAAAGCTTGCAGTATTTTAGCTGATTATATTGAGGGTTAAGAAGTATTATAGGTTATTATTTTTTTTTGGCATATTGCACTCCAAGCAATATGAATGCATAGCGCTTTTTTCTACTAATTTGTGATTTGAGTTGTATTATTGGTCGACCAGAGTTATAATGGAAGGAGACTTAATAATAATTGAGAATGGAAATTGGGAATGATATTATAATAAAATGCATACTGTGTCTATAATCAACTTGATAAAAAAAGCATTATAAAATACATGTACTTTTGAGGATTTAAACTTGACAAAATGGACTTCTACAGAAGGTCTTTCAAATTTGAGAATGTTACATCTTATATCTTCATGTAAAGAAGTGATTGATATCTTATCTGACTTTTGTCTTAGAAAATGCAATTAGTTTTAATTATACAAGTTAAGTGTTGCTATTACTAATTTTCAGATGTAATTATACTTGAAAAAGATGTTTTTATGGCAATGGGATTTGGAATGAAATGTTAATTGCAAATAATTTTCTTCAACATATGGTCACCTGCCTTCATATATGTTTTAATATATCACTTTGTGATTTGTAATCTTGACAATTATTTTTTGAAGTTCCAGTGGCGGATTCAGGGGGGGGGGAGGTCCGGGTTGGAAGTTCCCCTTTTTTCGGCCGATCAATGAATTTGAAATGGGGCATATAGTTGGAAGCCCTCCCCCTTTTGTCCTTGGTTGGAACCTCCCCTTTTTAAAATGGGTGAATCTGCCTCGAGACCTGAAAATGAGAGCTTCATATTAGTATTAACCTTTTATAGTGCTTTATATTTGGTTGCACGTTTTATCAAGCTTTTGTGACATTGAATATTTATATTTTCATTTCTAATGGCAAACATGTCATGTAATACATATTGTCAGGATTATTAGTTAGTTTTACTTGTTAATGTTTATTGTCATAATCGGAAAGTGAGTGGCAGATCCATAAATTTTCATAAGTGGAGACAGGCTCTCACGTGTGTGGTAAAATTTGTTCATTGATGCACGTGGCTATTCTAGTAAATGAATTAATCTACAAAGCGAAAGCACTTTCCATTTTCATCAGCTAAGAGTCGAATAGCCCTTTTTAAAAGGCTAACGCTTGTTGTCCCATTTGTATCGATGTATCTTTTACAATAAAATTGAGAATGGGAATGGGGAATGTGTCAAAGAGACAACAACCCGAACAAATAAAAAACAACAGCAGAGGGTCACCAACAGGTCTTCAATGTAGCGAGAAATTCCCGCACCCGGAGGCGTCCCTCAGCTGGCCCCTAAACAAATATATACTAGTACAGTGATAATGAACGCCATACTAATTTCCAAATTGAACACAAGAAACTAAAATTAAAATAATACAAGACTAACAAAGGCCAGAGGCTCCTGACTTGGGACAGGCGCAAAAATGCGGCGGGGTTAAACATGTTTGTGAGATCTCAACCCTCCCCTATACCTCTAACCAATGTAGAAAAGTAAACGCATAACAATACGCACATTAAAATTCAGTTCAAGAGAAGTCCGAGTCTGATGTCAGAAGATGTAACCAAAGAAAATAAACAAAATGACAATAATACATAAATAACAACAGACTACTAGCAGTTAACTGACATGCCAGCTCCAGACTTCAATTAAACTGACTGAAAGATTATGATTTCATCATATGAACATCAGGCACAATTCTTCCCGTTAGGGGTTAAGTATCATACCATCATAACATATATGAGAAGAACATAACCCGTGTCATGCCAATAACTGTTTTTAGAATAAATGTGTTTAGTTCCGATGCAAAGACCTTATCAGTGACTCAATATTAACGCCAAAATATGCAATCTTTAATGACTTGACAACAGTATCGTAATTATATCCCTTCTTAATAAGTCTATTCAGAGGTTTTGTAAGTTTCTGAGGTGAATACTGACACCTTTGTGCTTTATAAAGAATATTTCCATAAAAAATTGGATGTGAAATACCTGAACGTATCAGAAGTCTGTATGTTGAGCTATATTTACGAATGATGTCTTTATACCGATGATAAAATTTAGTAAATGTTTTGACTAGTTTGTGATATCGAAAACCCTGGTGTAATAATTTTTCAGTAATACATAAATTTCTCTCGTTAAAATCTAAAACATTGTTACATACACGAGCGAATCGTACAAGTTGAGATATATAAACACCGTAAGATGGTGACAAGGGAACGTCACCTTCTAAAAACGGATAATTAACGATAGGAAATGAAAAATCATCCCTTTTATCATAAATTTTAGTATTCAGCTTTCCATTAGTGATATAGATATCAAGATCGAGAAAAGGGCAGTGGTCATTGTTAGTATTAGCATTATTTAAAGTAAGTTCAACAGATAAATTTCATTAATATACATACTGAAGTCGTCATTATTGAGCGCCAAAATATCATCCAAATATCTAAAAGTATTATTAAATTTGTTTATCAGATGTTGTTTCGATGGGTCTTTGCTTATTTTTGTCATGAATTGTAACTCAATATAAAACAGCTAGGATGCAAAACGTGCTACAGATAACTACTCTAAACATGCTAAAAATTAAAACGTTTCAACTGATCAATTCCATATACTTTTTCAACAGTTTTTCGTCATGTGGTTTGAGGGGGAAAACATTGAATACATTGTTATCAGCAGAAAAATTGCATAAAAAACAATAACAAATCACTAACGTTATCAAAACTAACATGTCCTTTCAAAAGAAAATGTATAATGTTGGGCGTGTTCTCAGCAAAACGATGGTGATAATATAAACATCACAAAAAAAGTCCTGATAAATGATGAAGATAAAGAAGAATACAATCAAAACAAATTAAGCATACACTATCACTTTCCTGTAAATAAAAAAAAAAAAAAAGAGACGAGCAGGTTTTGTTGAAAATAGATTCTAATTTTGGTATTCAAAATAATTATAAACGTATCAACATAATTGATTTTTAAACTAATAACAGATTAGGGATGGGATAAAGCCTTTGTAATCATGTCTGATGTCGATGGCGTCACGTTATACAGATTAGCGGTTTAATAAAACCTTCGCAACCACGAATGATATCGGTTTGACATTGATTGTATTACTTATACAGTGTACTTGCATTCACTATTAAGTACATAATAAATAACAATATATCACAGGAGCATACTAATACTAACAGCACGATATATGTTCCCCTATACGATAATTACAAAATAAAAGTGTTGTCAATAGTTTTTATTACATTATAAGTCCGTGTTCACACCAAACGTGTACAGTAAACATGTTTACATTTGGTTAAATGTAATGTACACTAGTTTCACATTGAATTTGTTCACATTTATACACCTTGTTTAGTTACCTGTACATAAGATTTGTTCACACTTGTAAACTATATGTCATTTAAATGTTCATTACGTAGAACCGAATTCAAATGTTTGGACAACTTTTCTAGCAGTTGGGGAACGACCATTTGAGTTTTAAAAAAAAATGGGGGATGGATTTTTCCACAATATGATTAAAAAAAATCATACAGATGATTAGAATATATCAAATATTCTGAATCCAAAGCTTCCCAATACATTATAGTGTTAAATATTGAATTTGTACCATCGAAAAAAAAATTCAGAACCCCCTCCCCCACTTTTTTTATGTAAAGTGTTAAGCAAGTCATTTTGGATGATTTGCAGTAGTTTAACGATATCTCGATTACGCATTAAAAACGTAGGCTGCATCAGCGTGCTTACTGACAAAGAAAAAGAATTGCAATGTTAAGGATCACTACATTTCTATCTTTTCTGTTTGTAAAACTGTTTCAAATGTTTTTTTTCTCCAAGGAGTATTTGGCAAAGGGAGGGGTAATATTTTTTTTTCATTTCTAATTGTATTTTAACGGATCCTAGATACTACACAAACAAATAATTAACCTCACCCTTTTTCGGTAACGCATTTATGAGTGAATCGTTGTTTGAGTAAAGAACAGTGGCACACATTTCTATCAATGTGTACGTCCAGTCGATTCGGGAAGACCTTTTCAAATGAATTATGTGTTCGGCAATGATAATTGATGCGTCTTGATAATGGGTTAATAAGGCTACGTAAAGTGTTTTTATAACAAATAAATATATCAAGTTTGAAGAACTTTATTAATAAGTGTTATAAGTATCAATTTTATATAAAAATCGTTTCTTTTTTAAATATACATGGGAATTAATGTTATGAATGCCTAGTTTTGTGTACACTTAATCTACACAAGGCCTACATCGACTATCGACTGCGTGCAGACAACATATGATTTAAACTACATGTAAATATTGAGTTTTATCAATGGGAACGTAATTATGTTTAGTTTATGTGCGAGTTAAACTAACACAACACCGAGTTTAGGTCAATGTGAACACGGCCTTAGTGTTTACTCAACTTTGATTACAAAATTGTGTAAATAGTAAACAATGTATTACGAATTCATGTTATAATTACATTATATACTATTCAGATTCAACGCTCGTCTGAGAAACTCGGAATGTCTTTCATTATCTTTTTGTAAACATACAATAACCACTCAAATCATACATAATATAACAGCCACATATGTGTAAGTTTGGTTTCTAACAATATAATAATTTATTCTTAAACAGGTTACAAACTATTATAGCCAGGCGAAGAATACCCGAATCTGCGATTTTGTACAGTTGGCAAATTTTTAGTAATTTTCAATAAAGTTGATATTGGTAATCGAAAGCAAAAGTATGTTCAAGTTAAGCTATGTATTGTCTTTCGTATGAAAATTTATTAATTTTTGTTAGCGATGTTCTTCAGTGCAAAATATGTTAAAAACATGTAAAATTAGCAATTTTGTAATAAAATACTTTTAACATGTTTAACAGGAACAAGTGGTCCTAATAACTTTTTGATTTTATGAAAATTTATAAAATTGTAAAACAGAATTTAATGATAGAGATTTTCTAACATATAGTTTCCAGTAGGTTCAGACAACTTTTCAAATTTGACCCTGTGACACATATACAAGGAGAATAAAGCCCTACTCCTTTAGAGTTTGCAAACATTTTAGAGCCAGTTCATTGTTGAAAGCTGTATGAATATACTGTAAAAGCAGAAATTTTCGAGGAGGATTTAATTGTGTTTATTTCGTGGAAAGAATATATTCACGAAATTAAAACCCCCACGAAAATTTAACTTCCATATAAACCACTTCCAGTTTAAGGAAACCACGAAATTAAATCCCCATGAAATCTTACAGAGAGACAAAACCACGAAATTTTAACCCCAAAAGGCTAGGTGTAATAATATTAGGCTTCAAATGGCAAAAGTATTAAAATCGTCCATTTATACCAAAATTAGATGAATTGTATTTAGGAACAGACTGAAACAATCTAATCAGACAATGCACTTTTCATTTCGCTACATGTATGAAGTCATATAAAATTGTTGAAATTGCCATATTTGACTTCAAATAGTAATTGGATACGTTGCAAGTAAAAATTGATATCAGCAACAGTCTTCCAAAATAAGTAATTTTACACATCTGAATCTGACAAAAGAAATTTGTTAGTTGAATTTCGGTAAACATTGACAATGCAATTTCCCTTAAGAACTCCCTTTGCGGCTAAAACTGTGAAACTTGTACGATGAAGTTTGTGAACAATTATATCCTAGAATGGAAAGTTGATATAACTACTGATTTTATTCAGAGGTCAAAACATATGGCTATGCGGCATCTTTTCAACATGTGCATGCCTCAAACTTGTTAGAGCTTATATTTGTACTAAAATCATTGACAACCTCTACCTTTTTTTCGCTCCTTCTTCAAAATCCATGTTTTACCGCAATAGTATGTTTGTACTGGTAACAGTCTGAAGTTGTGTCTCTATGAGATGAAACACAGAGATCGTATTTGTCAACGAATCAAATTATCTCTAAATAAAAAGTTAAAACTAAAAAATACTGAACTCAGCGGAAAATCAAATTGGAAAGTCCCTGATCACATGGCAAAATCAAATGATAAAATACATCAAAAACGAATAGACAAGAATTGTCATATTCCTGATTTGGTACAGGCATTTGCAAATGTAGAAAATGGTGGATTAAACATCTTTTAATAGCGCTAACATTTGTAAAAGGGACAATTTAACAGAAGACAGAAACATCTATATTCAAACACATTCATTGCTTCGCGTGTCTGACGTCAGAAAATGTTATAAGTAACATGTTTTTGTCGTTCAATGTTTATACAAACAATTTTAAAAATTTCACATGGGCAATGTTAGCATACAGGGTTAAAAAATCAAAAGTATGCAAGAATTAATTTCAGAAATAGACCGAGATTTAAAATAGTCCAAAAGTTCTATAGAATTTATAAGAATCCAAAAATAGTTCATTCTACTACGCGATTGAATAATATTGACGTTTGTGGTTCAACGTATTTTTTAATTCATAATAGAAATATATCCTAATGACATGTTATAGAACAATAACATACAGACATAATCTTTTAAAGTACAGAGTCACGTTGAAAGAACGAAATAAACACAAAAAGTCGGATACACAAAACACATCAGCAAACATGAAAGATAGTACAATCACATTGACAGGATGTTCCAGTATCGAGCCACGTCAGATAGATAGCACATAAAACAATCCAACAGCAAAAGTAATATTAATTATAAAACAAAGACAACGGAAAAAACAATATAACACGTTGTTAAGATGATAAACAGTATCAGTACGCAAAGTCCATACATCTAGACCATCATGTTATATTTGTGAATTTGATATTGAATATTTATCAACAAGGTCTTGGTACCTTCCAATGAACTTTTTTTTTAGAAAAAGACGAGATGTTCTTTGACATACTTCTGGTTCATCAACCCTCTTCTTAGACACTGATGACGTTTAAAAAAGTCTGAGTAGGAGCTGCAAGCTCTTGAATATCCTATAAGTTGAGAATATTATATATCTCTCCAAAAGAGACGTGGTTTGAGAAACAGCTGATTTTACAAAGCGCAATATAGATACATTTATGATGGTGTTAAGCTGTTTCTCAGATCTTTAAATTGACGAGATGCTGCCATAATTACTACATACCATACATATGGTACAAACACATAGTGATAATAATTGTGTATGGACAAATAATAAGAATCTGTATGACGTAATTATAAAAGTTCACATGACTTTCATGATAATACAAAGCACAAAATACAAAATTGAATTTGAAAATAATAGACTTTGATAAACACAGTATGTGTGAGTACGTATTCTATATATAAGCAATTGAATTCCTAATTCATCTAGATTTAAAAATTAATCAATTCTTTACTTTTCGCATAACCAAATAAGATGATAAAAAACACTTGTTTGACAACTTATCTAACACGTAAGTTATCAACGACCTTTGCCCGTTCGGTATGCGGACGATAATCATTTGCATATAAGGAAGTACTTTCAGTTGGTAAATATATTAATAACCACAATGACATTCAATGGAGACAAAGTTTAGAAGGTAAATATGTTAATATATTTAAATATTGTATGTTTGTTTCAGTTCGCGGGTACACAATGCCATAACTGTCGTGGTTTCCTCGAACTACCCTGTAAAGCTTAACCTAATTAATACATATTTTGAATACCGTGTAGCGGGTTATTTTTTAGGATGTAAAATTTTGCGATTCCCGGGGAATAAAGTATACACACTTTTTTAACGGTTTTTATTTCTGGCGAATACCTTTATCATAATTAAATACTTTGGCGAGTACTAAAGTGGTTGCAGTTAAAACAAATGTTTAAAATTGACAAACACGGATCTATTGTTATTCTCATCGGATTTTGTCAAATGTCTTATCGTTTGTAGTTGTAAATTTTAATTTGTTCTGTTGTATTCGTGTGTTATGGTAAGATAATTATCACCTAGTTCATTTACTAGATTTAAATTTGGGTCAACTAAATTTATTCGATATATTTGGTTTACAGTTTGATTTGGAAGAAACACCAACATATCTAGATAGTACAATTAGTTATCTAATTAACACCACAATTTGATATGAATTAGTATTGTAATTTTGATTGTTATTAATAAATGTTATGTCAGTGTTGCAAAGCTAATCTTTTATAATTTGACTCTTACTAATAAGGTTTGAATACCTGACAGCGTACATGTACCTTAACCTCTTACATTATTATTATTTTATGATGTAACTAATCGACTTTCTAACAGCTGAGAGCTAGTGAACATGGTATTTGGCATATATGCTGTTTAAATTTACATAAACCGTTATTGATCATGTGATTCGTCGAACGGAAACAATATAGATAGATAGTTTACAGAACGCTTCAGATATTAGAAAATATCGAAAGTATAATTGTTCGCTATATTTATTGTGTCGATTTCACCTGACCCGTCAGAATGGGCCAAACTGAACATCACGCGAAAAAAATAACCCGCTTTACGGTATTTTATTGGGTAACAAGACACATATAAGCATATTTCTTTTGATATAGTAATACATGATGTTGTCAAATACACCATAAACAATGAGAAAATACGGGTTTAAATTTCATTTCACGCTATCCTGATGATTAAAGTATATATGCAACTTATAATAAGGAGGAAAAGCATTGCAAAGAATATGCCAAAAAAAATGAACCAGAAGAGCTCCAATATGTTTAAATTTTCAAGTCTGATTGTTGTTATCAATTTCGTAAGGAGAAGCCGACAATGAAATGTTATATATTACAAAAACGAAGATGACAACATGCACTACAAACTCCTCAGAGTCTGAATTGACCAGTTTTTGTGCTCGACCAGTAAAATCGAGCACACATTTTACTCGACTAGTCTCGACATTGTCTCGACTGTACTTAACTGTACTCGACTAGGTCTCGACTTTACTTAATTAGTCTGATTCAGTACTTGATATGCTTTGTGTAGTCTGAAATGGTCTTGACCAAGGCTCGACCTGTCTCGACCTGTCTTGACTAGTCTCGACCTGTCTCGACTAGTCTCGACTCAGTCTCAACCAGTCTCGACCTGTCTCGACTAGTCTTGACCTTCAAATTTAGTTTTGACTAGTGT
>CM034351.1:42759375-43031983 GCA_019925275.1 Mytilus edulis
AAGGTGAATCATAAATAAACTTTGCATGCATGACTTCAAGACGCGTTGTTTTCAATTTTTACTGCACTGAGTCAATACATCTTATGATCGCCTATCACTATCGAAGAGTATCATTGTCATATTAGTCAGTACTTATGTACTGCATGATTTATAACACACTAAAATTGTCCGGTAATAAATTTAAAAATTATTCATATTTTTTAGACTAAAGTATCAAATCTTGACTATTTTTAGGTCCTTTTTGGTAAGAGCACTATTCAAGAGTTCGATTCATATACATCCTTGGCTTTCAAATAATCAGCTTTGAGCTCTTCTTGTTAAGGTAAGTCGAGAAAGGTGCGTTACACGCACGAAATTTATAACGTTTTCATTTCCCCCCTACATGTTCAATTCGAAAATGATCTGTTAAGCAAATCAATATTCAACTTGATCTTCAAATACTTGTTTTAACACTGAGAAGATATACAAAAAAAAAATTCTACTTAATTCAGGTTTATGGACATGTGGAAGGACTATTAATGTCTATGGATAGGGTAAATTTCGAATGAACTACAAAATTAATGCAAACTATTGCAAACTCAGCAAGTTAGTACAAACTAGTTTGAATGTACCTGAATTGTAGTAAATGTTGAATCTATATTTAAGTACAGTTAGTTTCAGCATAACCAACAAAGGTTTTTTTCTCAGTTTATTCAGATAATACAATTGACACTAAACCACTAATTTGAGGGACTGTGCTTGATTTTCAATTCTTAATGAAACACAGCTTTACTAAGTTCAATTTGGTCCGGAGCAGGCATGTTAGCAACTGTTATTAGTCTGTATGTTTGTGTTTATACAATGTGTTGATGAGTTTATGAGTGAGACATTTGTCTGTTGGCAGTGAGGTGTAAACTGGCAAACGGGGATGCTTACAAACAAATTAAAATCAAATCATTTTTCCCCATGTTATGCTGAGTGATTCAGTGATTCTTTAAGAAGGAGTGGGGTGTGCATGTAGAGGTGAATTGGTATTTTTTGTTTGTATCTTTTTCGCTTTTTTTTTAGGGGTCGCTATTTCTTATTGTCTTTTATAAATGATAATAACTTTGTTAATTCAGTCATTACTGAAAATAGGGTTACTCTTCCTTTTGATACTTCCAATTGATATTAAAATGTGCATTAATATTTTCTTATTGTGTTCTGTGATTTGTGTGCAATTCATTTTCCTGTCATGGGTAAAACTCCCAAAGAAAATGCTAAAACTTGTGTATATGATTATATTTTAGTTACTTACTGTTTATGTGTTTTCTTTTTGTTGTCCCGGCGTCGGATGTGTAAATTAGTGTTGTACTAATCATTTTCTGCTGAAAAGTTAATCTGCTTGCCCAAATTGGCACAAAGGCTCTCACAATATATTTTTATCCTGACATATTTACACACTGAAGTCCGTGATAACATTCTGTAAGCTTACGTACGATATCACTGTCCTTTGAGTGGCATTATAAACATTAAAAAAACACTATGATCACGCAGTCTTCATTATTTATAAATATGATCTAAGTGTAGTCAATTGGGATAATATTATTAATTATATAATGACGTAAATGTCGCCAAAAATTTCAGAAACTATATTAAAAATAGCTTAAAAAATATACTTTGTAAATTTGTCAAAACAGCTAAACTTGACTTTTTCAACAAATAAAAAAATATATTAGAGAATCCAGAAATATATATATAAAGAATTGGTGGAAGTTTTTAAGAATTTTTTCTGGAAATCTTTCGAAAGCATCAAATGACCCCCTTTGTTAGTAAAAAAACGAACATATAGAAGACGATAATAAAAATTCAAACGCAACATATATCCTCTTTTGTAATTATATAAGCAAGCAACCGTGGATGATTCTAACGCATCTCTTCCTAATACCCCCCCCCCCCTTTCCGCTGTTCGATAATATACCAAGCTTAAACAATATCAATTATAATCGAAGAGAAAGTGTTTGTTTGATCACTTGTCTACGATTGATGTCACAAAAGCGACGAGCCTTGATGAATTTGGCGGTCTGCTTCTGAAGTTTGATGCTCGAAATTTATATAGGGTCAGTTTTCAATAAATCTATACGTATAGCTGTGTATCCAGAAAGCAAGCGTTATGCTAGTTTTTAAAAAGTTGTGATAGTGAACTGGTGTCAAACTATAGGCCGATATCACTCTTTTCTATCATTGGTACACAGGAAAAATTGCAACATATGTTTATCATATGTTTTCAAAACATATGAAAAACATATGAAAATCATATGTTTTTCATATGTTTAGGACAAACATATGATAAATATATGTTTACAATCATATGTTTACATATGATTTGAAACATATGAAAACATATGTTAGCAAACATATGTTAACATATGTTTTATGACATATGTAAACATATGTTTACAAACATATGAAAAACATATGATTTTCATATGTTTTCATATGTTTTAAAAAACATTAATGAAAATTGGAAAAAATTCTAAATTAGTATTGAAGCCTTTATCCCAACAGCAGAGCTTTCTAATTCTGAATTGAACAGAATGTAAAATAAGTGAATGAGTTATGATTAATAGATAATAATATGAATAAATATTCTTTACTTTTTATAGTTTGTTCTTTATTCTTAATTAATTTTTTCATTGATTATTCCATTATTCTCTATCTGTTCTTTATTATTTATTTTTATCATTTATTCTGCATTTTTTTTTTCTTATTCCCTTTTCTTAAATCCCTAATTTTGATTCCAGAACCTCGTATTACGTACTTGGCACGTCGAATTCGAAAACCGGGAAAACTCGGAAATATTTTCACCGTTATCGTTTTGTGCACTATGACGCAAACCATGGACGCTCACGCGATCATTGCAAGCAGTCTACAGCTGTTTATTTAAGTTTTAAGAATGGACAGAGATAGATTCTACTTCTTCTTCCACTTATAAACATATAAATTGAATTGAGTAACTTGTCGATTAACTAAAAGAAACCGGGGAACGAAACATAGAAATGAAAGTCTGGAAAAAGTCAGCGCAACAAAAGTTCGAAATGTCGAAAGTGTTTTGTTTTCATGGATTACGTACATTGATGTAAATGTACCTTGAAAGGGAAACGAATGGTAAATATAATAATGCACCTTTTTTTTAAATGGATGTCTACGAGAAAACCATGCAAAATCAAAAAAAAATTATGAAAGGGGTTGTGGAATTTTCAGCTGATTTTGGGTTCCTAGTAAAGTATTAAGTACATCTAATAGTTCTATGGTTAAAAAATGACAATTTATCTCAAATTATGTGCATACAGGGCAATTCTAGTTTAGTACCAAATTTGCTTGAAAATGTTGTTGAAAATTGACATTTTTGGTTTTTTTTTATTGAATAGTTCAAAGTATTATATGGCAAAAAAATTTGTTTGGCCTTAAAATTCAGACTTTCTACTAAAATAAACTGTAATTTGGATCTTATTTCGACCTTTATTTTTGTTTTTATTTTTATTGACATAATTGTGTTTTTTTTAAATTTGAATTCAGCCTGTACTGAAAATGTCCATAAAACCTCAAAAGTCACTCAAATTGAAAAAATATTTTGTTAAACGTTATTGTTCACTACAAACTAGTATTCCTTAACGGGATTTTGGTTGCAAATTGATATAAGCTTATTTGAATAAAAGATGAAAAACTGAAAAATATAGCTAAAATTATCTCCCTTTGTAAAACTCCTCACAATAAAAGGTCGATTTAGTGTCAATAACAGAAGGAGGGAAATCAACAAATGTGCAGAAGGATAGGAAATAATGGTATTTATAATGAATATGGTGTAGCCAAAAACTTATTTTTATTGAAAGAGTGTAACACAGACATAGCAAACCAAGTGGCAAAGACATTCCCACTGCCACTGGGATAAGTCTGATCCTGATCTGATCAGATAGTCTAGACATGACTCATGAGGCTAGACTATCACTATCATGTCTAGGTTTCAGACTCACATTTTAAAAATAGGCATATGCTGAAAACATGGACAGGAGTTGGATTGCAGTAGACAAGAAGACAAAATGAGTTGCTGCCATCCTTTCATGACCCTTCCAAAATCTAGCAACGGAAATTCCAAAGCAAAACTTTCAGTTTCAGTTGGTTCTGGTAAGTTTGTTAAAAAAAAATTGTGGTTAGAAAAAACAATTTGACACCATAAAAAGACCTACTATACAAACATCACATTAAATCATAAATATAGGAAGAAGAGCATAGACCATTTCTCTTTGGGGGAAAAAAGGGGGGTATTTACATAATTTTCTTGAAGCAAACACTGATTTAATTTTTATTGACATACATTTATAATGATTTAAAATTCTTCTGAAACTAAAAGATTTATGTGTTTGCCTTCTAAATTTTAAAAGAAAAACTTTTTTCTCTCTCAGTCTCTCAAGAGATCTATAATAATCATGATAAAATATATATTCTATTACAAAGCCCTCCGGTATCAGGTCTGTTCGCCCTGAGTTTGTTTGCCAAATTGTCAATAGAGTCCATTGACTCTCTTTTTTTTCTCCTAATTTAAAATAATGGTTGCTTCAACATGTTCAAATCTATATAAAAAAAGGAGAAACGAGAAACATGTATAAATTACATAAACATACGAAAACTACTGTACATTTATGTCAACTAAAAAGTATGTGTGTTAACCGCACTACCCTTCCCTACCTTTATTTTTATCACTACCCTAAGGATTTTTGTGACAGGTTTTGATTAAGCACTGTTAAAGTCACAATATAGCTCCCAAAGAGTTGTGAATTTCCTGTCTTTATTCATTCCTTTACCAGTAATACATGTACATTGTACAATGCAGCTAGATTGATACAATATATGGTTCTCAAACTCTGACAAAAAATTGTTTTACAGACTATGAGCTGGGTTTTTTTTCTCTCTAAAAATTGGTTACTGTGAGACTTTTTCTTGACATTTCCTTAGTGCAGGTCATGTATCACAGTTATAAACATGGAAAGAGAACTTGTAAATGTCTTTACTTCTATCGTTAATAAAATAGAATCTGAATAGAATATGCTTACAAATGTATTCCAAATTAAAGGGCCCAGAAGGGGCAACATGAGATTATAACATTACAGATTACTCAGATAAAAAAAATCAAAATAACAATACCGAAGAAATGAATTACTTGATGATTGGATTGATATTATAGCATTTATGACATTTACACAAATTAATTATCATATCTACTAAAAAAAAATTTTCAATGACAATGAACCAATGCATTATGTTAAGCCAACTTAATGTACAATGTACATGTAGATGTAACTCACTGTACTGATCATGCAAATGTACAAATATACAATATTTTATTTCTTATCAACAGGTTAATGTTGAAGATGGAAAAGCACGAAAATAATGTTAAAATGAAAGCAGATATGATAGGAGATCATATAGGTAAATATATGATATAATTGATAAAAAAAAAATGAATCAAACAAGTCATAACAAGAGACTACTAAATAGACAGCAAATAAGACCTGTGTTGTGGCATTATTTGTGAAATATAATCATATATAGAAATTGGAAATTGACCAGTTACATTTATTATTGTAAGAACATGATAAATAATCAATAAATTAGATTAACCCTTCAATTTTAAAAGTTCAATCTGGTAAACAAAAAGTAAAAATAACACACAGAACATTCAAATTATTATTTTATGATCAATTAAGGGCCATATCAGTACAATTTACACAACAAAATTACTCATCATTGGAATTTTTCTCTTTATAAGAATTAAACCTAGAAAAAAATATGCGTTCTTGTCAGCTTGACAGATCCTCATTTATAGTAAACATGCATTTATGGTAAACCTGAAGACTACATTTGTATTTTTCATTTTTGAAAAAACACTTTTACCATTATTACAGCTATTTTCCTAATGCGTGTAGAGTAGAACTTTGGTAGGTTTGCTTGCTCTGTTTGTATAAATATTGATTCAAGCTTTGTAATTAAGGTTGATATCTTCAAACAATAAATATAGATATATTTGAACCTTTATGGAGTACTTTTAAATTTGATTAGACGTTATGTCAATTGCAATTGTACAATATACAAACAAACCATGCAAGCTAACCGAAGTCTTAGATTTACATGCCGTAGGAAATTATCTGTAAAATTAATTATATATTTGTTTCCAATGCTTATTGTTTTACCAATTTCAAATGTTTTGGCTTGTTTTTAAATTGGTCTATATCAGCTATAGGGTCAAAAGAGTCCAAAGTTAAACTTGATTTCATAAAACAATTGAATAATTGGTGTTCTTTGATATTATGCAAAATTAAATGGTGTATTGTACTTTTTTGGGTTAAATACTTCTTTTATGTTTAGATTTTTAATATTCGTTTTCACATTGCAAAAAAGATCACGGGGTCAAAAAAAACTTTGTTAGTTTATTAAAATATTATTGAAGTTTTTTTTCTATGCTAAATGTTAGCATGTTTAGATTTATGATTTGGGCCACTAGGAAAGCCATTTGGTTAACTCGCCTGCTTATTGGTTAGAAACCCAGAAAACATCTAAAATTATGGACTATGGTTAAAAGATAACCAGCAATCCTTAATCATAGATGTTTTACACAAAATTGGATGTTTTACGGCGTATTAGATGTTTTCCTTAATTTTAACCGTTCTTCTTTATCTTTATAATTTCGTCCGGCGTTTTAGCTGTTTATCGTTATCACTCTCATACTCTCAGATAACGATGTCCCTTTAATAAATTGCGCTATCGATAGCGTGTATTTAATTTATGTTGTATTAATAACATCAGTAGTTAAATGTTTCAGTTATTTTACATACATCCATGTCATATTAATGCAACTAAATTCACAGTCCCACTTGAATTTAATATATAAAGATTAAAAATGTAAAATACGGAAATCGTTGCTACAGGCTCTAAATATGTGTGATATATTAATTAATATCTTAATTAGTTTACAAAAAAATCTGCAAATGTGTTTTTCTTTAAGTTTTATTGCTTTTGTTGTCACTTGTCAATCAAAAATCAAAATTAAACGAATCCAGTAAGTATGTCTCAGTTAATCATTTGTGAAACAGTATTGGGAAACTATTAACAGAGTGAGTTGTGCTAGAGAGTTGATAGATTAAATATTTTATTTTAAAAGGAATTCCGATTTACTGTAATTGTATTTATCTCATTAAACATGACATTCATTTATATCATAATTGTGACCTTTAATTTCTTAACTATAAAAGTTTTCTTGATTACAGGTAAATCAATTGGTATGAACACACTTAACAGGCACGTGATACTTATCATTTTTATGATGACATAAAATTTTCATGAATAAATTCAATATTTTAATTACATCACATGATTATCTGGCGCAATACCCTACAGCTGTCGATTTAAAGAACGAATTTATAAAATTCTTTGTGGTGACATAACAATCTCAATTGTAAACGTACTTAGCTTATATAGTCAAATAGATGTTTTTAAAAGTAATAAAATCATGTGCCTGGCTATTTGTTTCGTTAATGATTTGTCTCAGTTGATTAACATATTTAAATTTTACTTCCATGTTACCAATTTTACTAACTTAATTTTAACATGTATTCTTTTTATCTTTTGAAAGAGTGGGCAGGAATTTTTTCGGAACGTCGGGATCGATCGTTTTAAGCTAATGATTTTGTGGGTGATCCTTTCGGGGTCCGGGAATTCTTTTTATTACGAGTTTCGAGATGTCGGGATTTAAATTTCTTTCAATTCTGGACTTTGGGATCTTATGTTTTAAAGCCCAGGATTTCGGTATCAGAACCCCACCAACCCTCTCTTGAAAGAGTTCTCCCCCAATTATATTCGGCAAGTCAATAAGCAAATGGAAATAAATACGGAACACAGAATAATTGGTGATTCAGAAAAAATAAAATTTATTTCAAAATTGTTGATTGGAGTCTATTTAAATATCAACATTGTGTGCTCAGTATTTAATTACTGATTGTGAGCATGCTCCTTGCCACACACTATTATTCTTCCTGCAACAGTTATCGTATTTAACATCGAGTTTTGAGGGGGGATAGGACTTTTATCGGGACTCCGGGATCCGGTGTTTTTAAGCTCGGGATTTCGGGATCCGGGAATTCTTTTCTCGTATTTCGTGTTTTTGAGCCCGGGATTTCGTGTTTTCAAGCTCGGGATTCGGGATCAGGTCCCCTCCTACCCTCCCTCAATTTTGATCTGATTTTTAACAGGGTAGCTTCAAATTGTTGGAAGTTAGAAGTTGCACCGTATATCAGTGTTTCGTATTTTACCAAAGAAAAGTTCATGTTTGTTTTGTTATTTTTTATTGTTTTTGTTGTGAGTTTAATTTACATATCATTGTGCTTATTTGTTTGTATTCGTTAATTGTCAGATATATAAACTAATTTATTTCTTTATTATGAATTTAACTCAATTTTGATCAATTGTCTCATCTAGATGTAGAATAAACACAATTCCATACTGACTACGTAAGTGCACGTTAATATTGCACAATGGACGATCCCCTGCATTGACATACACCTAGCTGGCTTGTGTTTAATACGTCAGAAAATATGTCATTGTCCAACTCCCGAAATTCATTTTACTGTTTCATGATAACAAAACATGAATAAGGCAGCAACCATTTGATTTTCGGGGGAGGGCGGAGGGGGGGGGGGACCGTGGTGCTATGGATTTTTTGGGAAAAAAAGCTGCCACTATATATAGGCTAAAATTGAAAGAAAAAAATGTTTTCGACATGTCGCCAAAGAAATAGATTGGTTCTTTTTTTCCCAAAAGGCGAAAAAAATAATTGTTCAGAAAAAAAATCCAAAGCCCCCCCCCCCCCCCCAAATCAAATGGTTGCTGCCTAAGGTTGTTAGTTTTCTCGTTTGAATTGTTTTACATTGTCTTATCAGGGCCTTTTATAGCCGACTCTGCGGTATGGGCTATGCTCATTGTTGAAGGTGACCTTTAAATGTTAATGTCTGTCATTTTGGTCTCTTGTGGATAGTTGTCTCATTGGCAATCATCAGTCAGTTTTAATCTAGCGGCGTACTACAGTACTTGATATATAAGGCATGGAGATGTATATATTTATTTCTGTAACTCTATGGAAATTTATCCCTTTCCGAACCCATTGTATAAAAAAAATTAATCAACGTGTGGTTGCTGGTGATCTCAAAAGATCATTCAATTTGGATGATTTTAAGGGTCATGACCTTTTTAGCTAAGTGGATTAATCAAAATATGAAACAGGTGTTAATGAAATTGACATCATTGTGCAATGTGAAAGGCACTCGAAGGGGATTTTCGGTTAACAAAAAAAGAAAATGTCTTTTTAATCATTAGAGAAACAGATTCTTACATAGTTACTCGTGGATTATCGGATTTATCCAATCTCCATAGTTCAATTATAAAATTTCGCCGAGGCGGCTCGGACTTTAAAATTGATAATTTAACTATCTCGATTGGATAAATCCGATAATCCACGAGTAACTATGTAAGAATCTCTATATACATTTGACCGTTGGATATGGGTTTGCCTCTTTGCATAGTTTAGAATGGTCTAGCTGGGCCATGTTAGTCCTATTGACGACAGTACTGTAACCTATAATTGACCACTAAAACTACATTTTGTCTTGGACAGTTTGACTAATTTGCACACATACCACATCTTCAATTGTTTATAATATACACCAGTAAACCGTGGAAAAATACAACTACTTGCTATAGTATTCCTGGATCAACCCAGTGCTGTACACGTTTGCCGACATAACATTTTCAACAAGGACTCTGTTGCCCACTGAGTCAATTTCCCCAGTATTTCTTAGTAACTGTCAGTTGGATAAAGATTTAGGAAGATGTGGTGTGACTACTCTCCATCAAGATAACAATTTATTAAAGTCAACCATTATAGGTTAATGAACGGCCTTTACCACAGAGCCTTGGCTCACACCGAACAGTAAGCTTCATTATCTATAACAATAAGATATATACACGAATTAGATCCTTAGACCGTAAACAGAGACCAACGATTTCTTTCAATTGCCAATTGGCAATTTATTAAAAAAAATATTTATGCACTTTTAATCACCATGATATATGTTTTTTAATGTGGATTTCTATTAGTTGTTTCCTCTCTTTAAGTCCCTGACGAGTTTCATTTGTGAATTCCTTTCCTTTCCTCCTTTTGACCTGAACAACAAAACTTGCTGCATCTTTGCTTATAGTACAAATCAATAGAAGGTTAATTTATATAAACAGCTTATGTTTCCTTGCAATTGGTGTCTTTATTCTGTGTGATATATATGCTGTTCGCTTTGTTATTTACCGGCATTATTTCTGTTAATGATTATTTCTGTTAATCATTAACAGAAATAATGCAGGTAAATAACAAAGTGAACAGCATATATCATATATATAAGAATAAATAAATACAGGTAAAACATATTGAAATATATGCAAAATACTATTAAAAGTTGTTTTAAAACGAAGAACTCGACTGAAGCATTACTTAAAGCACATTTAAAAATAAGGAGATGTGGCATGATTGGCAATGAGATAACTAACCACCCAAATTCAAATCCTTTGGATACTTCTTAACACTAACCAAACACAGAACCAGATCAGGCTTGTAAAATTTCAGTTGGGCCTTTAAAATCATGTCCTATGCCAACAGAAATGAAATAAATTTAGCTCCGATCTTTTAATTGTAAGTCTATCTTGAAGACAAACCCATATTCTACAGTGAACTTTAAAAGGCCCTATGTACATTGGTGAACCGAACCCGAAAAATATGAATAAATTCAAACAAGAAAACTAACAGCTTTTTATCTTACTTCTGAAGCTGAACTAAATTGTTGTTACAAAATTTAAATGCCAAACACAGACTAGAAATGATAAAAAAAATTTATACAAAGTGGCCCCGAAATGATTCACCTCAAGTGAGTTAACTCGCAGTTTCGAATATCGACAGTACGTTGCACTCGCTGAATACGTTGCAAGTGCGACATGATGAATATCGAAAACTTGCGTAACTCTAGCCGACCTGCTAAAACTAACAATTATGTTAGCAACATAAACCCCTTAAATCCGCTACTTTATTTTCCCAGCTGTTTTCGTTATATAACACTATGCTCTCTCGTTTTATATATGTAGACTAGCCTATCAGAGACATTATGTGAACCTTTCTAGAAAAAAAGCCTGCAAGGTTATACCTCGGATGTACTCTAATAAACATGTCATCACGGTCCCACAGGTGTCCTTGTGTAAAGAAATTTCAAGGTATTGGTGTATTCTCAAATGGTTAACTTAGATAATCAGTGCATGAGACTCAGAGAGATATCTGATTATTTTAAACCACCTTGTTCTTACTGAGCGTTTTTAAAATATGTTGATACTGAATTCAAACAATTAAGTAATATTACTTTTCTATATTTTCTATAAATTTAAAAGTTAAAAGTTGTGAACGTTACGTAATTGACTGAACAACTGGGTCCTGTAGGTCGTGACGTTTTCTCCTGGTTTTTGCCTTCTGGAATTTACAATACAATCATTTAAAAAAGTCTTGGTTTTTAAACATTTTTTTGACGTAATCGTAAGCGCGCCGATGACTAATGAATGAATGAATGAATTTTATTTCTCATAAACTACAAGTTACATAGTTACAGAGAATATATAAACAATTACATAAAATAATGCTCTATTTAATAACACGGATTATATGACAGGAGGTCGCGTTTTATACACAAATTTAAAATACATTTTGAAGGTGTTGACAAACACAAGTGAGTCGCCGTGGATTTATTTATTTATATTTGGTGCTATTATTTTTATTTTATTCGAATTTAAATAAGTTTCAAAACTAAGAAATGAACCGGTTAATTAAACTCTATTTAGTTGTCGGAATGATATGATATACAATGACTTATTGTTGGTTGCATAACGTCCAGTGGCAAATTTTTCATGCATATTCAGGACGAGACCAGGGTTGAGTTCAATATTGTAGCTGCTACGTAGCGACAACGTAGATGCTATCGATATTTATGTAACAACTAATATAAAGCTACACGTTCAATAGTCAAAATCTGGGATGATGATCAGGGAAATTTGGACTGCCAATGAAAAATGAGGGTATATTGGATAGGGACAGAAATTTTGCCTTGCAACAGGGCACCTACGGACCACTCAAAGAGTTGTTGCAAGGGTTCTTTACGTGCAACGAGCGTGGCACTCTCTTTACACGAGGCATTAGATTTAACTTCCCATTCTGACCGGACGTGACTGCAAACTTGATACATCCCACACAGCCAAACGGACGTCCCACTTCGGCAAGGGTCATACTGCCGGTCAAGAGAAGACCAAGTGACCGTATTTCTATTCCCCTAGTCACCTTTTGGGGGGGACACTTTTATCATTTATATATGTTTTTAAAAAGGGAAAATATAACTCTAGTTTCACAAAAGTATTTTAATTGTCCTATATAAGCAAAATATGTACGGGAACACTTATATTTTGACACTTGAAAGCCATGACCAAATAAAAGGTGTACCTGTATATTATTTTTACTTACTAGCGTTTGGCATTAGATTTAGCTGATACTACTATAATAAATATTACTGAGATCGGAAAGGTTAATCTTACGAAATAATTTGAATTATCTGATATCATTTGGATAAAGGAAGGAGCTATACAATAAAATACATTAATTTAAGTTTTCTGGATTCAGTTTACTTTTACTTACTTATTTTTCTCTCTTTTGATTTGAGCGTGCTTGTTTTTGTATGACAGTTTTTTTTTTTCTTCAGTTCTCTTATCTTGTTAGACGAAAGCAAACTTGCACAGTATATTTTTTGCATTTGTTTAGTCCGAAGTTTGCTAAGTTTTTTCCACATGTAAAATAAATAAACTATTATAAAAAAAACTTCATTTTGAAATATAGCACTGTTTTCGGAAGTCGCATATGTGAGGGTATTAACGGGACGAACTGATTAAAAAATAACGGGACCAAAAAATGTATATAAAACGTAATAACAGGTGCTGAGATATAAATGAAAGTAAAATTGAAATTAGATAACATGGGGATCTGGTCTATATTCTTATAACCACTCTTAAATTTTGTTAAATTTTGTACACAGGCCGTACATCACGTACAGTTTTAAACTGGTATGGTATATTTTGTAAATTTTACCTGTGCACACCTTGTCCACTCCAGATCACGCACGTGATTCATTGACCATGTTCATTGCGTATTGAGTTAAACAAGTCTGACAGGAAGTCGACCGTTAGAATACCCGAATATGTCACTTTTACAATACCCTGGTAATTACGTCATGGTATTAAGCCATGTTGGTTACAAGAAGACAAGTTTTTGAACGTTGGTCAAGTTAGGTAAAAAACAAAAATATACGTTAGAAAAAAGCATTTAAAAAAAACTTTTCAAAAAAGAGATAAATCTCAGTTTATAATTGCTCAACAAAAAGTATCTTCGAACTTTTTCACTTTATTGGGACTACTATAACATTATTATGGCATACATCCTATACAATACTTGATACTGTATTTCGGTGCCAAAAATGTAAATTTATTAACGAGTTAAAACCAATTTACGATCTTATGTCATTCACAGCTTTTAACCTTTTTTAATATTCTCATCAATTTTAGTGAAACGTTGCTTGATTTGATGAACTTGAAAACTATCTAGACTTCTTCCATTACTGAGCGGGTAGAACATACATCACCTTGACAAGTCATTTTAAGTCTACTTTTTTCGCCCTTCTATTCTACACTTTTTTCATTCTTTATTCTTTAAACCCCATTCAGACCCTCATAGATATAGGAAGATGTGGTGTGAGTGCCAATGAGACAACTCTCCATCCAAATAACAATTTAAAAAGTAAACCATTATAGGTTAAAGTACGGCCTTCAACACGGAGCCTTGGCTCACACCGAACAACAAGCTATAAAGGGCCCCAAAATTACTAGTGTAAAACCATTCAAACGGGAAAACCAACGGTCTACACGTTATGAAAAATCTAGTACGTAAGTTTTGCTACTTACACTAGCTGGCATGGGTATAGGAAATTTCCATCTGTTGTCCATCCTGTATTCTGTGGTAAACTCATTCATACCCTCTTATACGTTTTCTGTTAACGGTTCTCGAGCCAATTCACGTTAAATTTTAAAATAATTCATTTGAAAACATTATTTACAATTAACAAAAAAGAGCAGTGACTATAGCTGGACAAGTAGCATTTTTACTGTATTTTTAGTCCGGCCAAAATTATAATGCTGAAGATATAACATCGTGATTTAAGGAGATAAATAAATGCTAGGTAGTTATGAGAAATATTGTCTAAATCGTATATATCAACATCTATGCAGCAAGTACACTTTTGAATTAGTTACTTAAGACTTGGCAAATATTGTGCAAAATATTTCTATTCATTCACTAAAACAAATCAAAATGCAAATGCATACACTACAATTTAGATTTGTTTTATTCTAAAGGCGAAAAAAGACTAATCTGTTTATTTGTTCTACCTATTATATATACAATTCAGTGATTTCACGTAAGGTCAAGAGTCTGACCACTGATAATCATTGATAATTGGCTTCAATATACATCTATGATTTCAAAAGAAAATTCTGATTTTTTTGTTTTCTTGAAGTTTGGTTCAAATCAGATCGTCAAATGATTTTAGACACGATTTGTTTTTATTTAATTTAGAATGCTCGGGGCTTTTTATCTCAGAAAACGATTGGAATGTGCAACCGTCCCCAAAAGTAAGATTGTAGTTTCAAAAGAAAAAAAAGCAGAAAATAATGTTTATTAAGTTTTACAAAAAGGGAAAAAAAAGGGGGGTTACCCCAACCTTGGTATAATATTCCGAGTCAAGGTATATCAGTGCATGTTCATAGACCTCCGTTGTAGTAGAGCATAAAAAAAATAAAGCATCCAAGCATATATTAGATTTAGTTATTATCCGAATTGAATTTTGCCTCCATGGAATAATGAGAAATTTCAGTTGTCAGGTTTATTCCTTTCAGTTTACATGTATACTTTATACGCTATAGTTCTGTAGTCACTAATACATAAACAAGCGATCACATGGTTCTTGAGTTTTCTTTAAGACATCTTAAAATGTAAATCACGATCTCCAAATTCTTAAATGTCCATTGCATACGCGCGTTTGTAATCCGACACAGATCAGGGACACTTTCAGTGTCACATGACATTTTTATTGATAGTGAAGATTTGCGCATCCACAAACAGAAGGCCGGAGAAATAGAGAGTTTCAACTAATCGTCCGGCTAGCCGTACGAATAGACACTCCGCAAAAAAAAGATGGAATACTCTCCTTTTCTTTTTGGTCTTCTGAATAGCACAAGTTATTTCCATGTCTGGTAATCTGCTCCTTCTTAAGTCAAATACATTCTTATTTCAAGAATGAAAAAAAATCAAAAGTGAATCGCTATAAAAGTAAAATTGAGATTGGAAATGGAAAATGGGCGTCAAAGATACAACAACCAGACCAAAGAGCAGACAACCTCCGAATCCACCAGTGCGTCTTTGATGCAGCGAGAAACACGCACCTGACAGCGCCTGGGCTTCAGCTAGCCCTTAACAAAATGTATACTAGTTTATTGATATTCAGTGGATGTCATTCTTTACTCCCAAATATACACAAAAGTTAAAATAAAAAATCATACAAAAGAGGCTTCTTAATTGGAAAAGTCGCAAAAATACAGCGGGGTTAAAAAAAATTTGGAGACCATCTCAACCCTCCACCTATACCTATAGCAAAAGAAATTTGCTTCAGAACGAAATCCTACTTTTTAATTTTAACGTTTAATAAAATCACACGACAACAATTTCAGACAGTCCTATCTTTCTGAAAATAATGCATAAACAGTTCATTTTCAAAAATACAAATGATGCTTGCAATTTGAAGTGCTTGGTCTTTCTTCTTCTTCTTCTGTTAGTTTTGTCCTTCCATTTCGGAACACCAAGCATTTCTTGTTTCAATAAACATGAATACACTATATATTCTCTATATGTCCTCTCAGGGTAATATGTACATGTATACACGACCCAAGAGTCATAAATTCCTCTCCAAATTTGCTCAATAATATTCTTTTAAAATCTAAAACCATTTTGCAACAATCAATGAAATAACAATAAGTAAAGATAAACCGCCGAAGCTTTGAAAGTGTTCAACAGGTCGGGACCACTACCTTATAATATGGAAATGCATAAATTAGCATACTTATGTTCTCGCACATGTAATTGTTTATTTACATGTGAGCAAATTTATTTTTACCTATGTTTTTTACCAATCCACTAAATGAGTCACAATGAATGACGGACTACTACGTGTTTACAATCAAGAACACGTGTTATTTACTGAAATACAACACATTTTTTCGTGCAATGCGGGATTCACAATTTCGCTTAGTTTTTCCTTTTGTGTATCCTCATTTATAGTTCGTGATATAAAGTATTACATCCATGCTCAGATTAACGAAGAGTTGTTTCTATGCGAAGAAAAAGGGTTTGAATTACGCCATATATGATCATATATAGCCATTAACATGTTTGATGATGGCACAGAGATTTCATGTATTTGTCCACCAGACAGCAACTAAACAACAGCGAAGAAACACAATTACCCATGAGACAAACTTACTAGTGTAAAGTAAGCCGTCGGGAACAGCCGGTGCTTATATTCACGAGTACAGCAATTTTCGTATAGATAATTAAAGGCAAATGTGTGATCCTTGAATTTTGTGTTCGTAAAATAGGCGAAGAAATATTTACATACATGGCAGTGTTAACAAAATCAATAAGTATTTATTTTTGTCACATTTCAGTTCATGGGACTTCCAAACTGTTCCCTTTGTTTTGAAGGTAGTGAAGTCAGCAACTGTTGTTTCAGTTTGTTCGTTTTTTAACGGGCCCCGGACATTTGCCAAACTGAATAAAATCATTACAGCTGATTTCTTAAACCTGCAAAGTAAAACTTTGGTTGACTTGCTTGCTTTGTTTGTATAGTTGTTTATACAAGCTTTGAAAATAAGACTGACATCTTTTAACAATATATATATAGGCATAGTTTAACTTGTATATTTTATATTTTGTACAATATACAAACAAAGCAAGCAAGGTAACCAAAGTTTTGCTCTACATGCATTAGGAAAAAAGCTGTAATGATGTTATCCATATGTATGTGCGACAAGTCGGAAAATTTGATGTTTTGTGAAAATTGCAGCGTTGGATCTATAATAAAAAAGAAGATGAGATATGATGCCAATGAGACAGCTGCCCACAAGAGACCAAAATGACACAGACATTACCATTTAGAAATCATCGTACGGCCTTCAACAATGAGCAAAGCCTATACCGCATAGTCAGCTTAAAAAGGCCCCAATATGACAATGTAAAACAATTCAAACGAGAAAAACTAGCGGCCTTATTTATATAAAAAAAAAAAGAACGAAAAACAAATATGTAACACATAAACAAACAACAACCACTGAAATACAGGCTCCTATACAATATATATATTGTATGGGATAGATTTCTTCTCCTTTTATATATTTAATCGGGCCGTTTATTTTGGGGTTTTTTTTGTGGTTTTTTTCTGGATAGTTTTACACATGTAACTTTTGGGTCATTTATAGCTTACTTTCCAGGGTTGACCCTATGACTGCTTACTTTACTAAATTATGTCTTTGTTGGAAAGATGTCTCATTTGGCACTCATACCTCATCTTCTTATTTCTATATCCAAAGCACGTTTTAGAAAAGAAAAAAAAAAGGTAATACGGCACCAACTATGATCCAGCGACTTTTAATGTCGGAGATATTTTACATATGTCAACAGGACAGCAGCCGAACGATAAAAAACCTCTGAGGTATATTTTGTGATAAAATCAGCAACAAACGGATATTATCGATGGATGAAACTATCTAACAAATGTATTGTGATATATACCGTACCCGCTCATTGGCGCATCCAGGGAGCGGGGGTTCCCGGGGAAGGACCCCCTTTTTTGGACGATCAGTGCATTTGGATGGGGACAGTAGTTGGAACCCCTCCCCTTTTGTCCAGGGTTAGGACCCCCTTTTTTTAAATGGCTGTATCCGCCCCTGTCGCTTTCATAACACTTATTTTTAGCATACTGAATCTTATGATGTTCTTACTTTTAGTTCAGGTCCTGATAAAAAAAAATACACATTCAGTACAGAAAGAAGTGTTTCAATGAAAGTTTTCTTGTTTTTCTAGGCAGAAAAGATCTTGGAATGACATGATACAGGTTTAAAAGAGCTCAAATTATTTTCTTACTGGTCAGTGGCCACTACATTAGATATTTCGTGAAATTAATGCAGGTTCAATTCATAACAATGCACAAAATACCGGTTCAACTACTTTTGCAAGGCGAAAAAGAAAGTCGAATCGTGAAGCCAGTAAACAATATTTTTTTTAATCTGAGCATGCAAATTGAAGATTACGTTATATATTTTACATTAAATATATTTGCAGAATAAAATCATTGGTAATGAGAGTCCCAGACAATATATTAGTTGACTGTTTTCCCACTAATTTCATGTGTTTTTTAAAGGTAGTAGTTTACTCGTAGTAGCCCACAATGCATTGTAGTTCATTGAGTCTATTGGTCAGTTTTTCAAGGCCATATTGGCCTTGTGTTTTGGAAATTACTATGCAAATATATTCTGACGTAAGAAAATCTAGAGTTCTCGACCTGTTCAATTTACACACACACTTCTGTTAACCCTGTTTACCTGTTGACTTTTGTTTAGTATAGCAGGTGTGCGTTGATCGATATTTACGAAATGCAGTCATGTGTTTATTAACGTCTCTCTCACTTCTCTAGGTAATGATTGACAAGTATTGTAATCTATGTAACTCATAAATTAGGGTACAATAAAGGTATGTTTAGTAAGTACAAAAACTCACTCTTTATTCGAAGACAAAACTAAAATCAAAACATGTTGTAACTGCCTTTCCTGCACAAGTAATTCAATTGACACAATTTTAAATTTGATATAAATAAAGACGTGTTTACTTTTTGGTATAATTATCTTATTTGCACTGAAAAAAAGATAGCAAGCTTCAGTATCGGAATTGCGGAATTAATTTTTAAATCGCAATTTCAAAATAAAAGATTTTCAGAGCAGACCTCGCGCATCAATAGGGACATAACAAGTAGTGATCATTGATTTCATTTTGTCCAACAGAGATTTCCCTGAATTTTAATGAATGTCTATCAGGGAATCGAGGAATACACGTTTTTGCAGTATTGCAGCGTAGAAACCTGTCAAATTCTTAAGGTCAAGCTCTTCAAAATTATTCTATAGTGATATTATACATATATGCTCTTTCTTTCCGTGACCAATTATTGGCATTGATATGTAATTATTCCATTCATAAATATTTGTAGATGTGTATTACAATACTTCCACGTGTATTGTCCATTGGTCGTATTTAAATAGATTTTATTATTGACCAATGAAAAAACGATATTTATTTCATCAGAAAAGCCATGCCCAAAAACGTTTCGTATGAATGTCGATATTTTCCCCTCATATACTTAGTTTGAAATATGCAACACTGATAAAAGCTTTAAAAATAAAATATATATACCAATCTAACTCATAGATCTATATTATCTGTTTCTGTCTTGATTACAGGTATATTTTCAAAAAACTTCGTTTGAAAGATAATAAATAAAATGGTTAGTTAACGAATCCATAATATTTGATAAACTGATTAAGAAGTGGTTTAACTTAAATATATATTTGTAAGTATATGTATTTCCGCTTCAATGACATGTATATTGTCACATGTATGAACAGACCTGTAAACAGTTTCACACCTTTATAATTACAGGGATTAATCAAAGAGGCAACGGTAATTGCTAGGTGTCATTTAATTGTGAAAACATTCTTAGTCAATTGATTTTTTTTAAATAATTACGAATTCAAGGGTACCTGAAAGTGTCATAAAAAATATGATATCCGTACGTAGAGATACTGTCAAGTATTGTATTGCATACAGGAATATAATTATGAAATTAATACACATAAATTTGTTTGTAATGACGGACGCATAATATTTGACATCCATTTCATTACATGTATTTACAAATATTATCAAGTAAATATAGGAGCGTATTTATCTACAAATAAAAATTATCTGCTTGTAGCTAGTAGGGAAGATGTCTGTGACAAGAAAATCCAAATAAAAAAATCAAATAGTTATATAAATTATAATCATTAAAAAAAATAAAAAAATAACTGGTATGAAATAAAAATAAATAATAAATAATTAACAATAATGAATTGATAACAAAATGAAAACCATGCGCATAAATAACTCGATTATTGCTAATATCACCGTAATGAAATATATAAGTAATATTTTTAAAACCTCTCATGATGGATTTTTGTGCTTAATTGCCACAATCAAAAATCGTTGATTAGGAAAGGGAACACTGTTCATTTTAAACATTGATCAAAACATGAAAGTGTTATTTTTTCTATAATACATTAATTATGCTAATTAAAGTAATCAATTTAGATTTGACTGTTTGCTTCAGAATAATCTATTCTAATGCAATGAAAAAAAATCTTCAATTAAGATTTAAAAAACAAAACCAATATTACTTAACAAACAAAAAAACGCTTAATAAATCAATAAACAGAAACGTGAATTTAAATTTCCAAATAGTAATTAAGTATTAAGTTTCATTCATTATATATACTAATGGCACGTGTCTGCTTATTGTACACATACATGTATACCTTTCATTACATACCTACAAATAAGGAAAAAAAAAGATAATGAAATGCATAATGGTAAATAAACGAAACAAAAATAATTATTATCTTTCATTTAATGAATTTCTATTGATAAATTAATAAAATAAAAAACATTCGTGTTGCCATTGGTCCATTGAAGGTAAGCCTAACTTTAAAGTATAAATTCGTATTAGCCGGAATATATATTCCAGTTTCATTGATACACAAAAAGCACCTCCGGTCAAAAAGGTATCCTTTGATGTGCAGTTAGCGGACAACATTGTGTTCCTATTGTAATCAGTTCAGTAAAATTTGATTATTAAAAAAAATTATGCGGATATACCACATGACCGATATAGTTATATATAAAATAAATAACATAAGATGAACAAATGTCTTAAATCATATTGTCTATATAGTCACAATATTAGTAAATCGTTTTCAATTGATAATGAGTAGATCTCAAACGTAATTATTTTCCTCTACAAATAATGTTTATATGATTATGGGCAAATAAACAATAAACCCTTAACCATTTGTTCATGTTATGGCATTTATTTTATAAAAATCGGTCAAGTAATTATTTGGTAAGAATTTTTTAAAGAGTGCCGATTTTTGTTGAAATAATCGGACTTGGTATAAGTGGGAAAACACTTGTGTCCTTTATATATAGAATGATTAATTATAACATAAATTAAATACACGCTATCGATAGCGCAATTTATTAAAGGGACATCGTTATCTGAGAGTATGAGAGTGATTACGATAAACAGCTAAAACGCCGGACGAAATTATAAAGATAAACAAGAACGGTTAAAATTAAGGAAAACATCTAATACGCCGTTAAAACATCCAATTTTGTGTAAAACATCTATGATTAAGGATTGCTGGTTATCTTTTAACCATAGTCCATAATTTTAGATGTTTTCTGGGTTTCTAACCAATAAGCAGGCGAGTTAACCAAATGGCTTTCCCAGTGGGCTCAGTTTTCAAGTTGATTCAAATTGGGGTCCAAACTTAAACTTTATTTAAATTCATTAAAAATTGCATATATGGGGTTCTTTGATGCGATAAATCTAATCATGTCTTTTAGACTTTTAGATTTTGGATATTGGTACAAGTCCAATTTCAAAGTCATCAGTTCGTTTACCACATTTATTCTGTGTCAGAAACCTACATGTATGATGTGTCTAATAATTCATCACAATCCCAATTCTGAACTGTATCATGTGAATCATGTTTGAATGTAGTGTCTATATAGTGTCCCCCCCCCCAACCTGATGATCATGAAGGTGCAATCTATGCATTTGTAATAGAATGTACCCTTGAGCTGTTTTATTCTCATTGTTGAAGGTTGTACAGAGGCATTACATTCATTTCATTTGAACTTTTGTGGATATTTGTCTCATTTGCAATCAATACTCATCTCCCTATTTTTGTATTGTCATAACGTCATAAATACAAGATGAAATCTGCAAAATTAACTTCATTAAAATTAAATTTGCTGTAGCTTGGAATAAGAAAAAAATCAAATTTAGGTCCATTTTTAGCTAGTATACTCTATTTCTTATTCTATGTACTGGAATGTCAAAGTTGTGATAATCGAAACACATTTTACACTAAGACCAAGTTAATAAGTAATTTCTTTTTTAGGAAATTTCAATCATTTAATGGATAACAATTGTTTTCTTATTATTTTTTACAGACATTTGGTGATCCAAAAATAACTGGAGTTCATGAAAGAAGACTGATTGCCGAGACACATTTTTGTTGATAAACATGTTTATGATGAAGAAAAACTTAGATAATATTACTGATACTTGAATAAGGCTCTGATCTGTGACGTCTTTGATTTTTCCTGTTGATGTTAAAAAATTGCAAGCTCAAATAAAAATAAATTGAAATGGAACTCATATGCTTTGAAAAAAAGGAAAAAAAACGGCAATGTGAATCTCGCTGAAGTCTTGAAAACCACCAAGTCAACACACAGTTGCAACACAAATGAGAAGAGAGAGATATTTGCTAGGAAATAGAATGTTCTCACTGTCTCACCATCAACAAAGCTTTCTTATCAGCGAATAAGAAGTCTAAAATTACTTCTGTATTAACAGGTCATCAGTATTGAAGACAATCACGAAGATTACGAATGTACTTGGCCATTTGATAAACATAATAACATGTTCATTTGTCAGAAATTGTTTCTTAGATTGACTTACTAGTTTTATTGATTGAATTATTAGTAAATTACTTTTCATAGTTCATGTAGTTACATGTATGCAAATTCTTAAAAGATAGTATGGAAACAATTTAATACTTCCCTAAATTCCATACCTAATGCAACAATTGTCTTATGCTGCTAAGTCAATTCGAATTAACTTTTATGTATGTTTGTAATAATCTTATTCTTGCATGTAAGCACCATATAGTGTTATTGTGTCATCTTCATTGATTGTTAAATATAATACTAATGCTATAAAAAATAATAACATTCATGATCATTTATACAGATTGAGATATTTAAAAATTTATCAATGCTAAAAGAGAATTTATAAATTTAGACATTTTTTAGGAGAATTTTAGAAAGTACTACAACAAAAGCAAACCAATAGTATATGCTCAAATGCACTATTAACTCTCTCTCCAGATAACCAATAGAGATTTGTTTATATTTTATTATATTGATGAAGTGTATGTTAGTTTAAATTAATATGTACATGCAATTTTAAGGTTTTAAAAATCAGCATTTTTATTGGATTATCTCCCTTTGTACAATAGAAATTCAGATTTTATCCACACTGTCTCAGGTACTCATGATCAAAATGACTTATATTGTAACCAGCATTCCAGTAAAAGGTTGCAACGTGTCTTAATTTTGTTTACCTGTCAGACACAACTTCTGAATGTCAATACTTAAGATTTTTCAATATGATGAACTTGACATTGAATTTCATATCATTTTTCAGTAACCAGAATACAACTTTAGTAATAAGCAAGCTGCAATAACCAAAAATGGGATTACTAGGAAGAAATGAATGGATTTTACTCTTTAAAGTAATAGGGACAAGTGTACTATAGGAATTTGGAATAAAAAAAAATACAAAAAAAAAAATTGTCTTTGGCAGCTCCCCCTTTTTTAAGCCTAATGCTTACTATTGTTTGTGACACAAAAATCCATTTCACTTTGAATTTTCTATTTGATTTACCTATATTGCATGTTACAATCTGTATAATTCAAGTATATATTTTTGAATGCTTGGTTTCATTAAAATATGAGACTTTCCTCAATTTATTGCAAAAATACAAAAAAAAGGGGGGGAGGCTATCTAAATGATCAATGAAATCTATAAAATTAATTTGCAACCGAAATCCCTTCAAAATCTTTTGAACCAAAGAAAATGCAAAGCATTTCTGAAATTTAGGGTAAATTAAAGCGACTTTTGGGCTGTATTGTCTGTTTTAGTGTGATTTGATGAAAAGGCCAGATTTTTTATCATTTTATGTGTTTTGCCATACCCTTATTTTCTATATATATCATTATGTTTAATAAAATTATGTGATTTATACTTCATACACATCCTATCTGTGATATTAAAGTATTTAAACACTCAGAAGTATTAAAGTATTTATTTCTATTTGAGAAATTTATGAAATCTATGCATTTCAGTAAATGCATCTATAAATAAACTCGAAAATACCCTAAATCCCTATCGTTGCCATGGTTACCAGCAGTGTAAGGGCTTCAAACTTGCATGACTTTCATATGATGTCAACCTGAACATGTCAGCAAAGTTTCATCAAAATCAAACAACTTTGCATGGAGCACCATCTGCATGGTTTTCTCATAGATGTCCATTTAAATTTAATTGGACAAAAACAGGAAGAAGTGTGTGCAAATTTTTCACAAAAAACCTATTTGACTGTTCATCTGTTGATTGTAAACCCGAGAACGATATTGTGATGTATATATCCGATAGTAATCAGTAATTACATTTAATAATCATCTGTTTCATTATCTATCATGAAGTTATTTTTTAATTCATCCCAAATAACAATATTTTTAAACTCTGTAGAGATTAGTTAAATTTTAAAAAGAGAGGGGGGGGGGGGTCAATACTGAATGAATGGATAGATGTCAGTGAGGTTCTATTACTCCCATTCTTTTCATATAATTTAGATTTATAAAAGGTATACAGCTTTTCATACATCGCATAGCCAAAGGTAATAATGTTAATGTAATTTTTTCCCAAATTTTAATTATGATCAAGCCAAGGACGTAGATTAGTTATACATCCTTGGATTAAGCTGAGACTACATGTACAATAACACTGTTATCAAGTGGTTCCAAGACGAGAATCACATTCCAGCATAATCATGAAAATCATGATTCATTACATTTGAATGAAGCTCAAATTATTATGAATGCATAAAACTGAAAGGTCTCCTTACATGCCTTAACATGTACTTAAATGTACATGAAAAAAAAAGAAAAAGAAACCCAAGATGTGTTTGTCATGGTTGTCAACAATTATATTTGATTTTTGGTGTATAAACACCACTTTTAATCAACACATTTGGGCTATTTTAAGGCGGCCAGTTTTTATTGGTGGGGGAAGCTGGAGAAAAACCACCAACTTTCAAGAGGAAAACTGACAATCCTAGTCAATTAAGATTGGAGTCAACTGCACCCGTACTACGTATACAGTACCCTTCAAGAGTACCAACTCTCCCACACCCTACACCGAGGAAAATGTCGGAGCCACTCCGAAAAACTCCGATATTCCTCCCAAAATTTTGGGAGGAATTTGGGAGTAATCTCTCCCAAAATCAGGTAAATGTTTATTGTGATAACGAGCTCACTCTCTACACCGAGGAATTAATTGCCCTTATCCTACTTTGATCTATACCGGCACAAGACTGAATGGGTAATTGGATTACCTGACAGGTAAAGGTTGAAGTAATAAAGAATTATATTTCCGGTCTACTGTACCAGTTTAAGTGTCAAACAGGTGTATAATTTTAAATGTCTTTAATACTAATTAAATTTCATTTGTGGTAATAAAAACTAAAGTCAAAATATTTTCGTATTTTTTGTTAGCCCATCTAAAAATATCTTAACCTTAATGTACTTGCTTTAAAAAAAAAACGATTATAAAATATAGCGGAATATGTGAAAAACAAAATATTCTACTTCAAAGTTAAAGTCTTTATTTAAGAATTATAAGTCTAAAAGTTTTATATATGCAAGTAAAAAGGAAAATTTATTCACCATTCATTAGACAAAATAATTGCCCCGTAATAATTGTGTAAATCTACGGCATTTTCTTTTTACGATTATCTAATTGCTGGAATGAATAAAAGATTTAAAAGCCAAATGTTGTTGTTAATTCTTTCAATTGTATTCAAGTTTTATAAAAAATGAAAACTACTTAATTTTGACCTCGATGTCTTCACCAGTAAATTAATATTTTATTGACGAAATGAGCATACTTGTGTAAAAATAACCGGAAACTTTCGCTAAAATAATTTGAGCAGTTAAATAAAATTACGTGTTTGAAAGTTTTGTATATTCAAGTAAAAAGGAAAATATTATTCACCATTCGTTATGCTTAACAATTACGGCATTTTCGTTTTACGATTTGTTGGCAGTACAGCAGAATAATAATACATTTCCGTTACAACAGGAATACTTCCAGCTGCATTAATTCAACTTTGTTTAATATTAACTTTCGCACAATGAATGTAAATTTGTGTATTTTCAACAAAAGATTTTAAAAACAATTATTTGCCGTGCGAAGACAATTCCACGATACACATCTCAGTTATCAACAGTTTGGGTTGAACTTGAACTTGACTTACTTAACAATGTTAAATGCTAAAAATAGTTAACATCAATGTTATCCACAGCACGAGTTTTTTAAAGGGCGGGAAAAAATATCGAGTACTAGTAAACTCAGGTGACCTTTCTGGCCGACCGTGGGAAAGTCCATTCAAGGTTTCTAAAGTTGCAGAACGACATTTTTGTGCAATCGTATTGAGGCTCCTTTTACAATTGATTTATCGGGAAAATATAATTCTTATCCGAATAAACGTGAACACATTTTTAACTATTTGAATTTTAATGTTTTATCTTTCAAAAAAGAAAGTACATTTATAGTTATATGTCCATGGTCAATAATATAGATTTACAGTTGGTGATGAAATTATGATGGAAATTGTCCGGGGTGATTGATTGTATTCAAATGACAATAATCATGATAATACTTTAAAAGAAATGCCAATTGTAGGCGGTTGGGAAATATTGAAAATAAAATGATGACTAATTTAACTGGAATAGAATATTATGATGGGCAATTATGAGGTTTGATAAATTTTATTAATAATTAAAGGATTAGTGACCTATCGGATAGCGATAAGCGGATTACTTATCATCACAACTTTTAACATCTTTTGTAAACGTAAAATGATTGAGCGTCATAAACTTGTCAAACACCGGTAGAATTATAGTACATTTATTATATAATTAATGTGAAAATATTTTTCACTTTCCAAATTCAAATGACGAAATTGATATAAATACTTTCGTCAATTTGAAAACCGTTCCGTAAAATGTGAAAATGACGAGCACTATCAATATCACTTGAAATTATTTTCTTTGTCAACAGAGTTGTCATTTAACAGTTTCTGTTCGTAATTTAAATTATTTAAGTCTGTATAAATGTACCGAGGTGGTGAAACATCATATTTTACATTGCTCAATAAATTAAGTTTACTTGATGATCCGATGAATCGGGTTACCGAAAAAACAACATGATTTTATTAGCCAGTTGATTTTTTAATAATGAACAATTAATGCGCTGATATTGCTTATTGAATAAGTTATAAAAGAAACTAATTGTGGCAAAATCGTCCTTGCTGAAAGAACACAGTTACACAATGTATGACCTGACCGGACTGTAATAGAAACACAAAATAAAAATTTTCTTCATACTTTTTCGTATGTACGTTCTATTTTAAAGATAACGGCATAAGACACAAATATAAAGGATAATAATTATCTTATTCTAAATGATATTGTCACATCTTTATCTGTCAAAGAAAGGAAAACATTTGTTCAATTTATAATACCGTGATTTTAAAGCACACCTGTGCAACCAAGATCGATTAAATGTTCAAAGGTAAATTATCTGGGTAATCCAATTATGTTGTCACGCGTCGTTAATTTGAAGTACATCCGATGGGCAATAAACCAATTAACAGCCACGCGGTGTTGGGAGAGAATCTTTGGAGGATTTTAGGAGTGAAATCCGCGGTACTCGGTGTGATTCCGAGAAACACGGAAATCGGAGAAAAAAGTTATCGAATCGATATTTTTGAAGAGTACTGTACATGTAGCAGGGTTCAAACTCACAACCTCAGTGTTGACTGGCTAGTGATTTAATACAGTAATAACCACTCAGCCACCGAGGCCTGCCAACAATTATAAGTTAAAATACAAGTCCAAATAATTATGAAGTCTTGAAAGCTATTAGAAATGTACTTAATTTTATTTACATCTATATGTCGCAGAATGGCCGGGTCAATGCAAAAATTAAAAATAGCCTTTCTAGGCGTAATAATAATTTGGACTTCATGTTCATTTGTATCTTACAAGTTGACTTCAACAATGAGCAAAGCAGGCTAAAGTGCATAATGCAAAGTCCGCTTTAAAAGACGCAAAATGTAATGATGTAAACAATTCAAATGAGTGAACTTACAGACTGTCAGATAATGATTTTTGAACAAAACAAGGAGCAAATAAACAAATATGATATACTAGTATAGCAACAAACTACAACCTGACAACATGAACTGCTAATTCTAATGCAACAACGTTTGTAACGTTTATTTTGATTGGATAATGTCACTTATTTTCATGGCTAACGCGTCGCCAGTAAACTTAATTTGCGACCATCAAATCCCCAATTGATGCCGTCGGAGCATAAAAATACAATATAGTTATATCCTAAATAACAGGCTTCTGACTTGGGACAGAAACATACAGCATGTACATGATGTGATGGAGTCAAACCAGTTTGTTGGTGCCAAATTAAACCCCCTCCTAACCTTGGATAGTGGTGTGAAAAGGGCTTAACACATTTGCCATCAGATATGTACAAAGCAAAAAGACATCTAACAATAACATAGCACAGAAAGGGTATTTATACATCACCACAACAAAAATAACCTCTTTAAGTCCAGATTTGAGAGTTACCTCTTAGTTACTGATAACTAGTTCAAAGCTAACAACAAGTTATTTACCACCAAACCTTGCCTGGTTAAGGTTTATTCCAGATACTAGTAATAACTACAGTATACAAAATAGTTCAGGTTTTGGTGTAAAATGTATGCAATAATTACAATAGGGCATGAATGAGTCTGCAAGTCTGTGTCTATCAACATGATCAAGGTTCATTTGACCCTGTCTTGATCTCATTTACACTGACCAAATTTAAACATCATTATGTATACATATGTACATGTAACTTCAAATTTCAAAAAAGAGTGGAAACAAAAAATTTGTAAAGGAGCATAACTCTTGAAATGTATAAGTAATTCCTCTAGAATTCAAAACTTGATCTGTGTTACAAAGAGTAAATTTTATGTTGTTTAATATAAGCATTGTGTGTAATTTTCGTTGAATTTGGTCAAAACAAACAGAAACTAAAATAAGAAAACGGAAACAAAAAAAATCAGTCATTTTTCAATTTGTTAAGGATATAAATAAAAAACAGTAAAAGTGATGCCACCAAATATGAACTTAATCTGAATTTATAAATGTGGAAATAAGCGGTGTGTATACGTTTTAACATTTGGTTGAGGCAAACTAAAATTAGAGAAAAGAACAATAAAAATTCAGCAATGCATAACTGAAGAAAGGTAAAAGTGACACCAGTCATGACGGTCCACCCAATTTTTTGGGACAGACAACAAAATGTATGTACTGACGGATGGACAAGGTTAAAATTTAACATGATTGCCAATGAGACAACTGTCCATATGATAAGAGACCAAAATGGCCTTCAACAATGAGAAAAGCCCATACTGCATAGTCAGCTATAAAAGGTCCCTAAATGACAATATAAAACAATTCAAACGAGAAAACTTAGGGCCTTATTTTTGTACAAAAAATGAACACAAAACAAATATGTAACACATAAACAAACGACAACCACTGAGTTACAGGCTCCTGAATTAAGTTACCCCCTTCACCATGTACATTTGTACTGTTAACTGATGAAAAAGATTGGCATTATACATTTGTAAATCATAACAAGAACTTATTTAGTCAGAGATCAAATTTAACCACTTTGATGTATGTATACACCATTGAATTCACCATTGAATTCATACAACAGGTATATGGATTTAATAAGATGGATTAGAACATTCAAATAATTTAATACTTTTATATTATACATGTATATATATGTACTAGTATTATTTTTTTTTCAGGGCAAGTCTAGATCTGTTGGTCTTGTTTTAAAAGATCAAAATAAGACAATTTTGCCATATAACATGTATAAAAATATATAAGGCAATTTGTCAGGTATTTTAACTTCGTTTCATTTTACATTATTTCTTTTAGCATTTTCTATGGAAGTACATGTACTTCAAGAAGAAGAAGAAGCTAAGCAACAGAATGGAATTGTCTGAGGCATTGCTTTCTAGATTATATGATGGATTCATAGATTTTCATATTGATTTATAAATGTGCATATAAAGAGCAGCCGGCAATTATTTTATGATCAGAGGTATGTACATGTAATAAACTTTGTTTGAATATTTTGTTGTTGTCAGACTATCTACATGTTACACATTTTGATTTCGTGTAAGCAGTGAAAAAATATTTTTTCTACTGGACCATTTTATTGAAAATAGCATTGGAAGCTCTATATACACTCCATTGCTTGTTCTTTTTATACGACCACAAACAATTTTTGGGGATTGTATAATAGTAAGGTGTTGTCGTTATCTGCAGCGTCCAAAGACACAGTGGTTTCCGAACAATAACTTAGGTTTAAGTGCATAAATCTTTATGAATTTTGTTTAGAAGGTCCAATACCACAAAAAAGGTTGGGATGATTTTAGGGATAATGGTCGGAACTTCGGAAGTCCCAACCGTTTAGGACTTAGGGGCCCAAAATGGGCCAAAAACAAGCATTTTTCTAGTTTCAGGATAATAACTTGTTTATAAGTATTTCAATTGCTCTAAAATTGTACCACAATGTTTAAAACCACAAGTAAAAGGTTTGGATTCAGTTTAGGGGTGATGGGGCCAAAGTTTAGGAATAAGGGGCCAAAAACAAGCATTTTTCTAGTTTCCAGACAATAACTTGTGTGTAATTGTATATAGATCTCTCGGAAATTGTACCACAATGTTCCATATAACAAATGGAAGACTGGGATAGAGTTTTGGGTTAGTTGCCCAAAATATGTAGGAATTAGGGGCCAAAAAGAAGCATGTTTCTAGTTTCCAGACAATAACTTGTTTAAGTGACTCGTAGGCGGATTAAGATGGGAGGCCCAGGCGGCCCTGCCCCCCTCTTTCCTGGGAAAATTTTGGTTGATTATATAGGGAATCACTGAAGCATGTCCGGATCAGCCCCCCTCTTAGGCAGTCACTGGGCCCCCACTTATGAAAATTTCTGGATCCGCCACGGAGTGTATGGATCTCTCTGAAATTGTACTACAAGGTTCCATACTACAAAAGAAAGGATGGGATTGAGGTTTCGGATTATTGCTCCAAGGGGGATTTCAATAAGTTAAGGGGGATTTCAATAAGTTGAAGGGGGGGGGGGGGATAGTTTGTTTACAACATTTTTAAAGGGATTCCTTTTTTTTCAAAATTTTTCAAATTTTTGATTTTTGAAAAGTTTCATGCAAAGTAAGATCTACAATGGTCAACATAACCAAAATTTTCAATGGACCATTTAAGCAGTTGTTGCCCTTTACAGTCAATTTTTAACAACTTTCTCGTAAATTTTGCAATCTTTTCCTCTTTTGTGTTTTGAGCAAGAAATAAAGAAGATAAAGAGAAACTTAACAGGCTATTAATAAAATATGTTTACAGGAGTTTTGCCTCTTGGAAATAGATATTGAATTTGTAAGGAAAATTGCATCCCACACATGTCTACTTTTCTTGTAGATTATTTTTATAATTTATGAAAAATGTTAAAAATGTAAAAAAAGAACATACTTATTTGTTGTGGTTATTGCTTTTTGACAGCAGATTTTATATATCCATCAATTGGTGAGGTACATTGAAACACTGTTCTTTTATTAAATGCATGAAGTATACAGATGGTAACACAAATGACAACATGTTATGTTCATGAGTTTGATATTTATATATAAATGTTGTATTTCAACAATTTTGCCTATGAAACAGCAAATCAAGATTTAATAAACTGGAATTAATGCCTAAATGGATTTTTTTAAACTTAGGCAAAATAATAGTTTATTATTTATACATGAAATATGAGAAAGTTCATGCTATACATATATTTGTTGATTGTTTATAGATTGTTTCCATTAACTCAAAAGTAAAAGTATTAATTAGTGAGCATCAGTTCATACTACATGTACATGTAGTTTTTGTCTGGACTTTTGGATTAACTTAAAATTTATAATTTTAGCTTGTTACCAAATGAAAGGAAAGTGCAGTATTAGAAATACTGAGGTACATGTTACGGTGTACATGTACATGTAGGTGCAGATGTCCTGTAAAAAAAACTGGTACCAAAGTAAGTTCATATGTAGAATTGTATTTGATTTGAATAATTTAATGTTATCTATTCAAAACTTTTTCAAGTGAAATTGTACATGTATACAGTTGTTTATTTTTCTGTCTTTCTGATGTCAAGTATGCATCGAGGAATCCTTACCAGTCTCATCTGCTTCTGCTGCACACGCATAAGAAATTAGAAGCTCAAATAATTATAGCATTTGCATCACAGACCGTATATTATGAATTGTATATTTAACATGATCAAAAGTTGTTTTTGTCTTGAATATACATTAAATATTTGCCACTGTACATTAAAATAAACAAGAAAAATTAATTTAATAATTTTCTTTTAACCGTAGAGCGTTTTTAAAGAACTGGAATATTGATATAAGGAGATGGGGTATGATCCTCAATGTGACAACTATCAATTAAAAAACTAAAGAACGAAGATAAAACATTTACTGGTCACTGTTCAGCAATGAACAATAATTAAAATCCATACCATAAAGTAACCTTCAACTTGTTTAAGGGTGTAAAATGTGAACCATTAAAAAATTAAAACCACATATTGTATGGCAGACATTAATTAATATGTCTATAGAATGATTGTAAGGTGTTTATATTTGTCTTGCAGGTGCAATTCTTGCCAGATTTTTATAAAACTTATACTATATTTTAATATCAGCAATATCTTGGTCAAGTTCACTACTTTTGACCGATTGATTACTTTCAAAAGAGTTATGCCCCTTGAAAATATTAGATAAAGGAAAATGGCCTTGTAACCGCTCTCATCGGTTCAATTTTTTATAAAAACACATAGTATACTGTAAGTGATGCCCTTGAAGGTCTGTTTGAAATATTTCGTATACAAGAAAAAGAACTTTTTTTCCAAGCACACTTTTTTATTTATAATTTTATTCAAGTGCCTTTTTAGCTCACCTGGCCTAAAAGGCCAAGTGATCTTTTCTCATCACTTGGCGTCCGTCGTCCGTCGTCCGTCGTCCGTCGTCGTCGTTAACTTTTACAAAAATCTTCTCCTCTGAAACTACTGGGCCAAATTAAACCAAACTTGGCCACAATCATCATTGGGGTATCTAGTTTAAAAAATGTGTCCTGTGATCCGGCCAACCATCCAAGATGGCCGCCATGGCTAAAAATAGAACATAGGGGTAAAATGCAGTTTTTGGCTTATAACTCAAAAACCAAAGCATTTAGAGCAAATCTGACAAAGGGTGGAATTGTTAAACAGGTGAAGGTCTATCTGCCCTGAAATTTTCAGATGAATCGGATAACCCGTTGTTGGGTTGCTGCCCCTGAATTAGTAATTTTGAGGAAATTTTGCTGTTTTTGGTTATTATCTTGAATATTATTATAGATAGAGATAAATAGTAAACAGCAATAATGTTCAGCAAAGTAAGATTTACAAATAAGTCAACCTCACTGAAATGGTCAGTTGACCCCTTTAGGAGTTATTGCCCTTTATAGTCAATTTTTAACCATTTTTCGTAAATCTTAGTAATATTTTACAAAAATCTTCTCCTCTGAAACTACTGGGCCAAATTAATCCAAACTTGGCCACAATCATCTTTTGGGTTAGTAGTTTGAAAAATGTGTCCGGTGACCCGGCCGTCAAACCAAGATGGCCGCCATGGCTAAAAATAGAACATGGGGTAAAATGCAGTTTTTGGCTTATAACTCAAAACCCAAAGCATTTAGAGCAAATCTGACATGGGATTAAATTGTTTATCAGTTCAAGATCTATCTGCCCTGAAATTTTCAGATGAATCGGACAACCCGTTGTTGGGTTGCTGGCCCTGAATTAGTAATTTTAAGGAAATTTTGCTTGTTTTTGGTTATTATCTTGAATATTATTATAGATAGAGATAAACTATAAACAGCAATAATGTTCAGCAAAGTAAGATTTACAAATAAGTCATCATGACTGAAATGGTCAGTTGACCCCTTTAGGAGTTATTGCCCTTTATAGTCAATTTTTAACCATTTTTCGTAAATCTTAGTAATCTTTTACAAAAATCTTCTCCTCTGAAACTACTTGGCCAAATTAATCCAAACTTGGCCACAATGATCTTTTGGGTTAGTAGTTTGAAAAATGTGTCCGGTGACCCGGCCATCCAACCAAGATGGCCGCCATGGCTAAAAATAGAACATGGGGTAAAATGCAGTTTTTGGCTTATAACTCAAAACCCAAAGCATTTAGAGCAAATCTGACATGGGGTAAAATAGTTTATCAGGTCAACATTTATCTGCTCTGAAATTTTTAGATGAATCGGACAACCCGTTGTTGGGTTGCTGACCCTTAATTGTTTGTTTTAAGAAAATTTTGCTGTTTTTGGTCATTATCTTGAATATTATTATTGATAGAGATAAACTGTAAACAACAATAATGTTCAGCAAAGTAAGATTTACAAATAAGTCAACATGACCGAAATGGTCAATTGACCCTCTTAGGAGTTATTGTTCTTTATAGTCAATTATTAACAATGTTCATAAAATTTGTAAATTTTTACTAACATTTTCCACTGAAACTAATGGGCCAAGTTCATTATAGATAGAGATAATTTTAAGCAGCAAGAATGTTCAGTAAAGTAAGATGTACAAACACAAACACCATCACCAAAACACAATTTTGTCATGAATCCATCTGATTCCTTTAATATTCACATAGACCAAGGTGAGCGACACAGGCTCTTTAGAGCCTCTAGTTTTAATTATTGCCCCATGCTAGATAAAATATGTGCAACTCAGTGGACATTGAAACTCTGTTCTGTTATTTTTATTTTCAGGAACTGTCAGAAAAGTAAAGAAACAGAACCAAAGAACATTTATTTTAAATTAATACAATATTGAACTCAAAATTCAATCTAGTTGTCTTTCTTAATTATAGATATAAGAAGATGTGGTATTAGTGACAATGAAACAACTCTCCATCCAGGTCATAATTAGTAAAAGTAAACCATTACAGGTCAAAGTACCGTTTTCAAAACAGAGCTCACACGAAACAGCAAGCCATTAAGGGCCACAAAAGCGGCAGCATACACTAGCACCTGTTATAGCTGTCAGTGTAGAAAATTACAATGTACATATCAAGGTGTATGGTGATATAGCAATAGAAATATCACATCCATCAGAGGGAAATAGAATATAGACAATAGAAATATCACATCCATCAGACATTTGTCAGAGGAAAACAGAATATAGACAATAGAAATATCACATTCATCAGATTAGAATAGATTATCAACAATAAAAATGGTGTATGTCACAGAGACAAACATATGAAAATAGAATATAGACAATAAAAATTCGATATGTCATAGAGATGAAAATAGAATGAGGGTATGTCAAAGAGGCAAACATAGAATGGGATATGTCAAAGAGACAAAACCATGAAAATAGAATATAGACAATAGAAATGGGATATGTCAAAGAGACAAACATATGAAAATAGAACATAGACAATAGAAATGAGTATGTCAAAGAGACAAAAATATGAAAATAGAAGAGACAACAACTTAATAAAAAAAAGTTTTACTAGATATACAATGTAAATTATGGAGCACTGACTGTGATAATATTTTTTTCTGCATAAAGGAATGTTAATGTATACAGTTGCTTTTTATTTGTTAGAGCTTTGGATTTTGTCATGCATTTTCTGTGGAGTCAAGTATTTGGGGTTATTCAAATCATCATATAGAAGTATTTACACTCAAAATGAGTTACTGACAGAAAAAAAAAGATGATGAAGAAGAAAAACATCAAAAACATTACCATTAAAAACAAACCAAACAAAAATACATATACATGAAAAAATAAATGCATTTGAAAAAAAAAAAATATATATATATTTTGGACCAATATAAAAACATATGAAAACATATGTTTAGGTCTGGGATGAAAACATATGAAAAACATATGTTTATAAAAAACATATGAAAAACATGTTTTTCATATGTTTACATGTATGAAAAACATATGTTTTTCATATGATTTTATACACATATGTTTTTCATATGTTTAACATATGTTTTTCATATGATCAAAAACATATGTTTTCATGTCGGGCCTAAACATATGTTTACATATGTTTTCAAACATATGAAAAACATATGTTAAACATATGAAAACATATGTCGCAATTTTTCCTATGTAAGAGCATGGAGGGTTGTATTTTTGAGCATTTTTTTTAATTTTTGACAAAACATTATATAATCACGGTAGGTAAAGTGTAAGGCTAGGATCGTGGTGTTTCGAGTAATTTGATCGGACTTTTTCGAGTGATTGTGAATAAAAAAAATGTAAACAAACAGACTTCCTTTCCGACAACACCAGATATAGACTCTTGAGTTTAACATACACGGATAGACAAGGTGTGTTAGTATTTCGGACAATAATATATTATCAATCTGATATCCTTTTTTGTTAAAAATGTTAAAGAATTGGTCGGATTAAATGTGTGTATGTTTTTTGTTTTTTTTTATGATTTTAATTTGTTGGGGCAGGGAGCTGACGTCTTTCATTATAATATATAATAGATGATATTATGGCATCTCATTGACTATTCGTTAGGTTATTGATGAGAATGGTATACCGTTTGATATCAAATCCCGTTATTCAATTCAAATATTATAAACTCGCCGTATTGTATTGCAATTAAATAAATTGAGTTCAAATCATACGATATCCGTTCTCACTTTTTATGAAAACTATGAATAATTTCTCACTGTCATATCAAACATTTTTGAAAAACTTAAGAGAGGTTACCTTAATCTATGTAAATCAGTCAACAAATTTTAGTAAAAACTTCTTAAAGCACATTTAAAGTATTGTTTGAAAACTGTAAAATCATCATAAAGATTTAAAACATACAACAGATGGTGTGATGTTTTTATTATGTCAGGATTGTGTTTTTGTGTCGATTTTATTTTCGTTTTTTGCAAAAGCATAGTCAGTTTGTTTTCAAATTATGCGTTATTATTGCCATTAAGTATATCATTCATTTCGATCGAAAAACACATATTTTAGAGATTATAAAAGATATATTACTTTTGATAAGCACACACAAGATATTATCAAAGTACATTGTATATTTGTAGTATGAGACCAGTTTAAAGACACAGGTTTTTTAAACATACTATCCTATCCCTATACTAGTATATTATTATATTAGTATATTTGCTTTAGCATATTTGAGCAAATGAAATTAGAAAATATATATATAAGTATGCTATCCATATGTATTTTTCAATAATCAGTCGAACAATAACATTTATGTTGTGATTTTATAGTTTTATTTTCATTCATTTATATATTATGCATTTTGTAAAGAATTGAAATTCAAGACTTGCACTTTTTAAGTACAGAACGGACACTGCAGAAAGATGATGACAATTCGAACATTTTGTACATTTGCTACAAAGGCATTGATATCAAAGTACACAAATTACAATGCACAACTTTATTATCGCCATGTGATACCAGCGGACTCATTGAATGTACTTAATCTGATGGAATAATATATAATACATTATTTCAATACACAAGTATTAAGTATTAACAACCACCATCACGGTACATGTAATATATAACAATAGACATACTACTTATCATCAGACCTAAGAGTTGAGGTAAAACGATATCATTTCAAATAAATTGCAAAATATGCGCAGTGTCTTTCTTATTTTATGGAATATGGTAATATACCTTTTATGAAGGTAATGCCATGCACAGATAAACAAAGGCATACACATTTTTTTAACATCACCAACTTAGGTTATCAACAGTTTTTGATTTGAAAAAGCACTTGACATTTTTTTTAATTAATTAGTCTTTTGTCTGTTGTTGAACATTGATGTTTTATCATGTAATAAAATTGAGAATGAAAATGGAGAATGTGTCAAAGAGACAACAACCCGAGAAATTTCCGTACACGGAGGCGTCCTTCAGTTGGCCCCTAAACAAATATATACTTGTTCAGTGATAATGAACGCCATACTAAACTCCAAATTGTACACATGAAACTAAAATTAAAAATAATACAAGACTAACAAAGGCCAGAGGTTCTTGACTTGGGACAGGCGCAAAAATGCGGCGGAGTTAAACATGTTAATGAGATCTCAACCCTCCCCTTATACCTCCAGTCAATGTAGAAAAGTAAAAGCATAACAATACGCACATTAAAATTCAGTTCAAGAGAAGTCTGAGTCTGTTGTCAGAAGATGTAACCAAAGAAAATAAAGAAAATGACAATAATACATAAATAACAACAGACTGCTAGCAGTTAACTGACAAGCCACCTCCAGACTTCAAATAAACTGATGGAAAGATTTTGATTTCATCATATGAATACCATGCACAATCCTTCCCGTTAGGGGTTTAGTATCATACCATCATAACACATATGAGAAGAACATAACCCGTGTCATGCCAACAACTGTTTTTTTTTTTTTAATAAATGTGTTTAGTTCCGGTGCAAAAAACCTTATAAGTAAATCAATATTAACGCCAAAATATGCAATCTTTAATGACTTGACACCAGTATCGTAACTATATCCCTTCTTAATATGTCTATTTAAAGGTTTTGTTAGTTTCTGAGGTGAATACAGACATTTTCTAGCTGAATAAAGAATATTTCCATAAAAAATTGGATGAAACATCCTTAATTTGGATTTGGTGGATCTGGTGGTGGAGGTGGTGCCCACACTATAGCTACTGGCTGATTATCGGCAATATTACACAATCCTGGAAGTGTTACGTCTGTAATAAACATACACATTATAGCATAGATATACAAAGATATGAGTGCCAACAGTACATATCAATACAAGCAAAGTTAAAATTCTTACTTTTTCAAATGTTTTTCAAATCAACATAATGACTACAAATCTTTTACATTTAAGAAGCCATTTACCGTTGCCATTCACATATATAATGTTGTGCTGTTACACCTTACTTCCAGTTATAGGAAAGGTCGAATACTCATTGATATGTTTAACCAGGCAAACTATGCCTGTTCACAGTCCACAACCTGTAACTTTATGTTTATTGAAGGTTGTTGGTTGTAATATAAGTTTTTAGTTTTGTCACACAAAAAAACATGCATAAGGCAGTTGTGATGTTTTTTTAAAAATCTTTTGTGGCTTTTGATATAGCTAACATAACGGTTTTACTTAATTCATGTCTTTTGGAAAACACAAAATTTATCAACGAAAACGGCTTTTCTAATTCATAATCTCATGTTGGTTACGCGCTGCGTATTTTGCTTTTTTAGTGTTATACTTCCTCGATTCACTGAACAACTGTTGAAAGGAAAAACATCTTTATAACCGAAATAAAATTTAAATTCATATACCAAACAAACAAAATGTGTAACATATGTAAATTCATCATTTATAGTTGTATCATTCCTAACTTTTTTTAATTTTCGTACAACTCAAGACTGTGTAAGGGTACTAAACATCTAGGAGCTGTATAACATATTGATACTTCGCATATAAAATCAAATGTTATTTCTGTTTACCTTTGGACCAAAAACGTCGAGTTTCTGTAGTTGAGTCGCCAAAACTTCCTATGTAGTTTGACTCTAATAATGAAAAAATAAAATCTAAAAACATAGTAACCCGAAATGATATCGAAAATCGGGTGTAACATGGTTTAAACATAATTCAAAATTTAATTATATAAGATGTAATAACAATGTAAAACATAACTGTAAATTCAGAAATAATGCCATTTTTAATAATGAAAATACTTCCACCAAAAGAATATAAATGAGGACTTGAATTATTCTATCCAATGCAGATATCTACTTTAGTGTTTTCCCCCTGAAATTGCAATATCTTGTTTTGCATTTTTGGTCAGTCTTCCTAATATCACAGTAATAGATCCACTCATTAATTTATAAAAAAAAATCATTATGTCGAAATCTTCAATATTAAGTTTCTTAATCTGTACACTACAAAAGTCAAGAAGTCTGAAAGGATCAATTTTTGTCTGAATTTGCATATATTTTTACTCGACATTCTTTCTTTGTATGAATTATTTTTAGATATTCTCAACATAGTATTCATTTGTCTAATAAGGTTCTTGATCTTTCTTGACAAGTGTCTTGACAGTATGAATATGGTTAAAAAAATTCTCGACACTTCCTGTATCATCTGATAAGAGTCTTGATTAGTCTCGACCAACTCTTGGCTGTCCTAAATTTGTGTCGGTCAGTCTTGACATATTCTTGGCAGTCTTAATAATGTCTGAGTATGTCTTGACACATACTTGATATTCTAAATAATGTCTGAATATTTTTGACACATTCTTGACAGTCGTAAAGCTGTCTAAATATATATTTAAACATTATTGACGGCATTAAAGATGTCTTGACACTATCTCAACATTTAAATCCGCCTGTAATGTGTAAAGACACATTCTGCACTGTTAATGACTTTCTTTTGCTGTTTTAAACTCATTGTATTATCGCTAAACTAAACTTTGAAGAATCAAGGATTAATTTTGTATTGTAAGATACCCTTTATGTGCATCTAACTGGGAATACCCCGAATTCCCTTCTGATTTTTTTTTTTAAGAAGTCAAAGAACCAAAAAAAATGTTAAGATCTATATCATACATGTCTGTTTGATATCCATGTCATAAGACCAATGCTTTCTATAAGATGAATAAAGTTTCCTATTATTCCTGGAGTAGATAATAGTGTTCTTCTAATCTTTGGGAAATTATTCAATTTGTTTTTATCTTAAAATATCTCACTTCAGCATTTTGATGAAGAAAAAACATTTTTTTTTTATTTTTTAAACTGAAATTATGATTTTCATTTTCATCTGTCAACAAACTTTTCAAATGGTGGTGGCATGGTCATTCAACTGATAAGTTACATGGGTGATAACAGTTAAATCAGTGATTTTCCATATTGTTCTATGTGGAATACCTTAGTTTTATGGGGAGCATTCTGTATACGTGTAATACTTAATATATATTGCTACTGTATTTAATAGTTATCCCACGAGGACGCGGTGTGTCAGTGTAAGATCATCCCGATGGCCGGATGTCCGAGGGTGATCTAAAACTGACACACCAAGTCCGAATGGTATAACTATTTTACATCCCAGCTGTTTGTATTAGACGAAAAACCATTTAAAATTCAAAAAATCTAGTTTAAAACGCCACACAACCATTATAATATACTTAATATATTACTTTATGATGTATACCCTTAATGACCCCGAGCATGATGATTAGATATCAACAATGTCAAGTCGCCCCACTGGCCAATCGGCCAATACTATATCGCCACTTTATAAAAAAAAATCGCCCCATTCTTGTTTATCGACTCGTCCCACTTCTAAAAAAGTGTAAAATCAATTTGAACAATCAGCGTGATCAGTCTGACAACTCCCTTATTAACGAAAATGGTTTAAACCCCATTGAATAAAGGTCTGCCGACTAGTCCCACTTATAAAATGTATTGCTATCTTTAAATCGTTAAATTACTGATAGTTCGTATCGAGACGTCCTGGTGTAGTGGTATGTGTCGTGGCTTGATATGCTAAAGGTCTTGAGTCCGAATCCCAGCATATACACTGGATTTTTTTTACGTGAATTTTGATATATATTCTTCCGTTTAATTAATTATAAGTTTTATAGTGGATTTGACATTCTCGCCAAAATGTTACAGAACAAATGAAAGCATGCATAACAAAGAAATTCAAACTGTGATGATCTGGTAGGAGTGATCTGGCTCAGATCACCCCTGTTAGAACAAAGGAGCTGGGATATAATCATTGCAACAGATGACATTACACAAATTTTCTTCTGTTAAATCAAGGATTTGTATTTTAAGACTATACAAATCCTTGGAAGAATTAGGATACTGTCATACTTTGCTATATATAAAAACCACATTTTGGTACAATAATTATTTGAAACAACAGTATATAAAATAAAGAGAAATAGAGATAAAGTTATATCATGTATATTGGGTATGATTTGTAAAACTCAGAATTGTCAAGTAAATTTAAGACACTATTCAAAATGTTCAGAATATGTCAAGCCATAATGAGAAAAAATAAGAATGTCGAAAAACTGTCGAGAAATTTCAAGACAGTTTTCAAATGTCAAGAATTTGTCAAGAAATTGTAATACCATACTCGAGAATTTGTCGAGTACATGTCATACAAATTTATAAATGAGAATTTGCCAAAAAAGTAAGACGCAAGTCATACTTTTGGGTAATGTCGAGTAAACATTCTTGCAAAACAAAGCAAACATTGGTCTTTTCAGACTTTTAGACTTTTGAAGTAGTACTTAATATACTGATTTTTATTTTGCAAAAAACAGAACCAACATTCAAAATATGTATGATTTTCTGTTATGAACACTTATGATCTTACAATATGCTTGTATTTTGGCATTGCACACAATCATGTTTTTCATAAGTTGTTTTTTTATATGTTAAACAAATAGAACTTGTTGTTCAGCAGTTGTCATTTGTTGATGTAGTTCATGAATCTTTCTTGTTTTTGATATGGATAAGGCCGTTATTTTCTTGTTTGAATGATTTTACATGAGTAATTTTCGGAGCACTTTAAAGCTTCTTGTTCGGTATTCACCAAGGATCCGTTTTGAAGTCCGTACTTTGATACTTTAGATTGACAATGTCTCAGTGTCACTCATTACTAATATTTTGATATCTTAAACACTCAGGACATTTTTGGTGCCTTGTAAAAACACAATGACTGTATGCACTTTTAGGACCTACAAGCTTGATGAAATCCTTGGCCACTGCCTGGGATAAAAATTATCTGTACCAATTACAATTTCATGAATTGAGTACTTTGCTGTTTAAAGTGACACAAAAGTCTCGTTTTGGATCAAATCAAGTACATAAAATACGAGCTAAGATTATGTTCTGCTACTTAACTTATCTACACGTCCTAATCACATTTTACCAGTAGGAGATTGATATATAAATTGTGAAACATGGAAAATAATATCTCAGAAAATAAATTAATTTTATATTCCTCTGTTCGTCAAGATATATATTACCTGTTCATTTTCTTGCTCATATGGCAAAATTTGGGGTAATTTGCTAATTTGTATAGCGGCCATTTTGCCTTATCATAACGACAGCCATTACAATAGGATTATATAAGCCCCTTGAATAAAAAATGCAAATATGCCAAAACCTATGTCGAATAAACATTTTGTTCGCATATAGGTGAATTATACATATTTTAGGCTTCTGTTCGTGTACAAATGGATATTGTCTACTCTGAAATCTTTCTGCCTTTTTAGTTTAAAAATCGGAAGCGTAATCATAGTATAAATGCTATATAAGATCATATACAAAGACGGAAAATCGTAAAATAGCTAGATTCAAAACAAAAATACATATGCAAGAAGATATTGTTTAAGATTTGTTTGCAAATAGGGATACACCTTGTAGGTTGAATTATAAAGTTAGATAACTTTTAACTTACCTGCTTTCTTAAGTTTCGGCCAAATTCTTATGAAAACATGATGATGTCAACCTTCCCATTTCGTAAAAAGTCAAAATTTAAGCATTTTCCCTTAGAATTACTCAACATTTTTTTGTAAATTTTGGCCAAATGAAATTTTTAAAGATAAGTTAGTTTTAGATACATGACGGAAAAGGACTAGATTATCCAGAAATCTAAAATAAATTACATTTTCAATCTTAGGGAAGTAATTTGATCAAAAGGGACAAAGTCACGTGGTACAAATCATTTAATTAAAGTACCTTTGATTTTGCCATGTGCTTGATACATTTGAATAAATCGTCCTGAGTAACATTGTTCCTGATGATTTATATCTTCTGCTATAATAAAATACACATACCCTTTATACAATTTATAAAAGACCAACCCTGTTATGTCGAATTCGAAGACAAAAGTTTATTTTTCATAAACGTCGATAAATATGTTTGTCCTTGAACATGGAAGCACACGTGCTCCGGCCCACACTAGATGAAGAGTCGTTGCCTAACCTATCTGATTGAAATACAATATACAAATAATCTGTCTAAGCTTTGATTACAATGACCAGACAACACTTCATTTACATCGTGATGATTGCCGATTTAAGAATGTACTTAGAGGTTTTGGAATCAGTGTAAAATGTTCGGACTCCTTGGTGTTTTTCCATACGATACAATGTAAAATAGTTTGCCTTTTAACACCTGTTTATCTTTTAACATGATACGTAATGGCTAATAAAAGGTTATTTGACAAAATTTAAACAGATTCTTGATTTTCTTTCCTTTGATTTGAGACCCAAATAATACCAATGCAAATATAAGGTAAATGTCAGAGTCAGTCTTTTCCCGCAATATTTTATAAATCAAATATCTCGAAAAAGAGCTCCATGACCTATCAATACTTTAGCAAATTTTGATTGAAGTATCAATTTTGAATTCTTGACTTATGTAAATTTACCTTAGATCACCTAAGTACATCCGAAAGGAATACTCATAAAACATTTTTTCATGATATATTAAATTAATAATATGAAAATGTCGTGTCGTTAGAAATACGTATATACATTTTGTAAGTAAACAATCATAAATATCTATGCACACGAACATACAAATTGTGTAAACGCAAGCGGAAGAATATATCAATCTATAAAAAAATAAAATATATCTCTGTAAATTAACCTCACTTTCAGGTTTAGAGATGTGATTTTTTTCGACAAGTGCGTGTGCCCATCTACAATAATTAGCGGTCGTCCGATGTTAAGTACTCAAGTCCTTTCATAAGCCAATGAATTTCAGCCTTCACATATTTAAGGGGTATATAAATCTGACAAAACCGATAATCCCGATGGTCTTTAAACAGAAAATAGAATGGAGCGGTTTCGGACCTGCGTAAGCATTGTTTGGACACACAATATATGTAATGTAATTAGGTTGGCGCCACAATGAACATACACACTGCATGTATGTATTGTTTACTGAGGACTGGTGGTCTCTGGCAGATAAAGAGTTTTAAATCGGTCTAAGGAATGAATTACGGTGGTGGCGGAGACGTGGTAGGAAACATGGTCGTTATTTTTTATTCTTCTTTTTGTCACTTAAGAATAAACTAATTTTTGTCTTATCTAAAGATCATATATTATAATAAATATTACCTTCTCTATAACATGCTTCCTGTTTTTGGTGCTCGCTTAGTCGTCTTGTTTTAGATTGGATTACTAAATCCATTTTACGTTCTTCTGTAATGAAATACACATTCAAATTATACAATGAATAACGTTACACCTCGTTAAGTTGAATTTGAAAAGACAAGACGAAAGTATTCGAACTATCCGAGGTTCGTATCATCCGAAGTCAATTTATCGTTACAAAAATAAAATCTGTCGAATATAATATGATACGGTTGGAGTGAGATAATTGATATTGAACGGTTTTATTTTGTTTCTATTCTGATACTTTTCCTATTTATTCTTTGTCATTTAAGAATAAATATGTGTAAAAAAATACATTTTGTAGAATGGACCTTTTTCGATATGACCTTTGATTTAATATCTTTAACTCTAGACTCATTATAGGTGACCCCGTATGTTCATTATTGAAGACCAATCGATTAAAACTAAACTTGGCAATTCACAATATCACAATTTTCCAATAATATATGGTGTGATTTTTTCATTTCGATTCGAGGAACAACCATGTCATGTTTTTTTTTCTTTTTAAATCTCAGTCATTTTTCAAATGATATCTACAGATTTGATCCGGGTTTATATTAGTTCCTCAGAAACAGATCGGAATCAGTTATGACGAAGACAGTTATCAGTCTAATCGTAATCATGTTCATTGACCATAACGACGACGAAAGCACAGCATCTAATGACGTTTCGACATCGTATAATGAAATTAAACAAACCACATGATATAAAATTACAAACACATAATATAATGACTCAACCAAATCATATAAAGATATATGCACATAATATATGGGAAATTGCGTATCATATAAGGATATTTGCACATCATATAAGTATATTTGCAGATCATATAAGTACATTTGCACATCATATAAGTATAGTTGCACATCATAATATACGAATGCTTGGACATCATATAAGTATGTTTGCACATCATATAAGGATATTTGCACATCATATAAGGATAGTTGATCATCATATAAGTATGATTGTACATCATATAAGCATGTTTGAACAGCATATAAGTACATTTGCACATCAAATAAGTATGTATATACATCGTATAGGTATGTATGCACATCTTATAAGTATATTTGCACATACTAAACAGATATTTGGACATCATATAAAGATACCTGCACATAAAATAAGCATATTTGCACGTCATATACAGGTGTTAACACATCATATAAAGATAAATGCACATCATATAATGAAAATGGTCATTACAAGACAGTGTTTGGGTTCCATAGTGCTCTCATATAAGCTTCCACATGAGGGATACGATTGGAGTGAAAGGATAGATAATGAACGCTTCTATTTTGTTTCTTTTCTTATACTTTTCCTGTGTATTCTTCTTTTTTTTTTTTGTCATTTAAGAATAAACTTAATGTTATCTTATCTAAAGATCAAATATTATAAAAAATATCACCTTCTCTTTAACATGCTACCAGTTTTTGGCGTTCGCTCAGTCGTCTTGTTTTAAATTGGTTAACTAGATCCATTTTACGTTCTTTTATAATGAAATACACATTCAAATTATACAATAAATAATGTTACACCTCGTTAATGCCACAGTCCCACTAGACCACGATCGCAACACGCTCACCGCGATCTAAATTAAATTCAGATCGTGGTGAGGTCGCGGTATGAGCGGCATAAAAATGTAAATTTTCGTTGCTTTCACGATGCTACTACGTCCTCATTACGCTTCTACAACGATCCCGCTACGATTATAACACGTTCTCATCGCGCTTATTCTGCGACCTTACTACGCTTATCAAGATCTTTCTACGCTCATCACGTTCTCACTACGACCATACCACGAGTTATCCGATTGCAACACGATCTTACCACGCTTCTACTGCGATTATAGCACGTTCTTACCACGATTACACTACGTTCAAACCGCGATCTTACTACGCTCTCAGCAATAACGTCAACATCGTGTTCCATATCAATACAGTATCATTCCTTCAGTTCTATTTCTGATTAATACGTTAATTTCTCGAAAAAAAAATTACAGTCATGCCACCAAAATCTACTAGAACACTTGGGCGTGGTGTTAGGGTTGATGTAGAGGCAGATGGAGCTCTGATAGTAACGAATCTTGATCAAGTAGAGATGTCGGACCGGCCAATCCGACCTAAATTACAACCTATTGCTGGTCCATAAAGCTGAAATGACGATATTTTAGTGAACGATAGCAGATATGAAACAGATGTGTCAATAGATATAGGAAGATGTGGTATGAGTGCCAATGAGACAACTCTCAATCCAAGTAACAATTTTTAAAAGTAACAATTATAGGCCAAGATACGGCCTTCAACACGGAGCCTTGGCTTACACCGAACAGCAAGATATAAAAGGCCCCAAAACGGGAAAACCAACGGTCTAATCTACTGGGGATTCATTTATTTTCGTGGGTATCAATTTTCGTGGATAGTGAAAAAAAGGCATTTCGTGGTATACGTAAATTCGTGGATCGCTGATTACAACAACAAAAAATTAGATACATAATTCGTGGATTTCTTTTTGATTTATGAGATCATATAACCTCCTTGGTTTGATCAATAATAAAACAAAACAAAAAAGAAGGAATTCATTGAAAAAAGTTTTGAATTGTCAAAATCCTCGCTTGGTCATTCTAGTTTACAAAGTGTTCATTGATAACTTCGATTACAATAATGGACAGAGACAACTAATTATTTGTTTTACAATTAATAAATTCTTGTCTGAATTCTATAAGGCATTTATGATTGAAAGCTCATTTCCCTAATCACGATATAATAAACAGTGATATAAGTATAAGGTGTGAAAATAAATGTTCCTGTCATAAACAATATTACCTACGGGCAATATCCCCGTACTTAATCCTATTGATTTTTAATCACTGGTACACCAAACTATGACACGGTAATTAACAACTTGCAGTTATTTTCCATGAACAGTTTTAATCAATTTCAAAAAGTGAATTATCACTGATATTCGATATATTTATTATAGAATTAATCAAAATACTTGTATCTTCTTTCAATAAAAAACATGTGTTATTTTACAATGTTTATCGCTAATCAACACTATACTGCATAACATAACCGGAAATAAACATCCGACTCCATACACATTTCTCGGGATTATTCTTCGTTGAATTCTTAAATTCGTGGTTCGCTGTGACCCACGAAACCCACGAAAATTGGTATACCACGAATAAAAATGAATCCACAGTATATGAAAACAAGAAGCATGGTTGAGCCGTTAGAGAAAATGGACAAGAAGTCCCAATTACATACAGACAAACAAAACCTGGAGAGAATTAATATATTTTATGGGAAAATGACAATGAGAATAATATTGGTCGTAGTATGAACGTAGTCAGGTCGTAAGAAGAGCGTGATGAGGACGGCAAGGGCGTGCTAGAATCGTACTATGGCCGTGAACAGCGTGGTATAGTCGTAGTGGAAGCGTAGTGGAAGCGTAGTTTGGTCGCGGTGAGAACGTGATGGTCGTAGTGAGGTCGTAATAACGTCGCAATGAGATCGTAGCGCAGTTTCTCCGAATAGAATCACGCTTTCGCTACGCCCTCACTACGATGGTACAGCGACATTTGAGATCTTACTACGATCTTAGTGCGCTCTCACTACGCTTCTACTACGACCTGATTTCGCCACGACCGCACCACGATTGTTTTGAACATGTTCAAAGTTTGCCACGCTCATCACGATCTTGAAGACCTCACCACGACCGTGATACGATCTTACTGCGATCTACACGATCGTACTACGATCATTAAAATTTGCATTTTTTTCACAGATCGTAGTGCGATCGTGGCCTAGTGGGACTGGGGTATAAGTTGAATTTGAAAGAACAAGACAAAAAAAATCGGATTACCCGAGGTTCAAGTCATCCGAGGTCAATTTATTGTAACAAAATGAAATCTGTCAAATATAGTATGAGATGTGTAAAAAAAAATACATTTTGTAGAATGGACCCTCTTCGGTATGACATTCGGTGATTCAGTGATGCAAGCTCCTAATTCAGGTTGAAAACTAATTTAAAAAAAATTAAGACATTAATATTTAAAAGGTAAACTTCTATAAATGATGAACATCACTCGCTAAACGAATTAAAATTGAAAATCTGTCATAAACAGTACAATGTAGTATCAGATATGTTTTAAAAAAGACGTTTTTAAGAATAGACCTTTTTTCGATATGACAATTTATAATTGGGTGGTGCAAGCTCCTCATTCAAGAAGAAACAAAAAATTAAAGACATTGCTATTTAATTGTGAACAATCACTCGATTAACGAAATAAATCCTGACAGAGCACTCATGAGAATCGTATGCTTTGCAATCATGATGCAATAATTGTAAATTTGACATTCGTTATTTTGATACAAATCAGTATATTTAATGTGTCAAATCAATCAGGAGAGCCTTTCATAAATCCGTCACAATGTTGATAACACTATCCAATACAAAGCGACTAACGTGTATTTGGTACCATACATGTATGTTAACATAAACACACATTTCAAATGTTCCTACGTAAACTTAAGATAAGCCATACAAATTAAATTTATGACAAACACAAACCGTCTAGAAAAATATCACAAATGCTGAAATTGGTAAGATTTCAGTAAGTTTAAATAAATTGGTGACATTGTAGACTGATGAATATGCATTGAGCCGTCCAAAACAGCCCTTAGTAAAATAACAAAAGTACACTTTTTTTTATATAGCTACAATATAACATTTTTAACAAATTAGTTAAAATGTTTGATTTTAGGATCGAACGGATTTTCACGGGACTACTTATTTGGCAAGTTTTGATTGCCAGCCGCAAAAAAAATTTGAATGTGTGATATATTTTGAAATACTTTCTAATACACATTCAAGTAAAAAACCTCGTTAAGTCGAAATGAGAAAGTCAAAACGGAAGTATTCGAACTATCCGAGGTTCGAGTCCTCCGATGTCAATTTCATCGTAACAAAATACAAATCTGTCCATATAGTAGGAGATATGTGTAAAAAAGATATTTTGAAGAATGAACTTGAGATCAACCCCAGGTTTTCGATGGGTTCGTGCTGCTAAGTCATAGTAAGTCTTTAGTGTTCTATGTTGTGTCTTCTGTACTATTATTCGTCTGTGTGTGTCTTTTTTTTAGCCATGGCGTTGTCAGTTTATTTTCAATTTATGAGTTTAACTGTCCCTCTGGTGTCTTTCGTCCCTCTTTTTGGTTCAGAACTGGGGTTTAAAGTTTTGATCGCCAACCGCAAATCAAATTTGAATTGTGTAATATTCCGAACTATTGTTTTAATATACATTCCTCATTAAACATACAACCATTTTTGGACGAATTTTTCAATATTTTTAATAAGCATATTCTACAAATACGTATCTATCAATGAGTACTATGTGCTTATCTATAAGTTTTGAATGGGGAAAACCATAAGAAGGGAGAGATAAAAATTGATTTTTATTTTATTTTTCTTATAATGATAACTTGTCTATTTTTCTATTTTGTTTGTCATTTTCGAGAAACCCAAACCTTATCTCACCTTAGGTGTAAATGTCAAAATGTATTACCTATTTCTTTCCATGATTGCTGTATTTGACGTTCGCTTTCTCGTCCCGTGTAACATATTGACAGATTAATCCTTTCTTCTTCTACAGATGTATAATGAAATATACATATCTTTTATACAATTTATAAAAGTAGAATTTGAAGAAACAAGACGAAAGTATTCGAACTATCCGAGGTTTGAGTCAGCTGACTTCTAATTTATTGCTATAAAATCAAAATCTGTCAAACATAGTACATTGTAGTATGAAATATGTGTTAAACAAGACGTTTTGAAGAATGGACCCTTTTCGATTTGACAATTTATGATTAGGTGGTGCAATCTTTTCATTCAAGTAGACGATTAAGAACAAAAAAAGTAAAGACATTGATATTAAAAGGGTAAACTTCTATAATTTATGGATAATCACTCGATTAACGAAATAAATCCTGATAGAACACTCTAAAAATCGTCTGCTTTGCAATCATGATACAATTATTGTAAATTTTGCATTCGTAATATTGATACAAATCAGTATATTTAATGTGTCAAATCAATCAGAATAGCCTTTCATAAATTCTTCACAATGTTGATAACGCTATCCTAAAGCGACTAACGTGTATTGGATACCATATGTTAACATAAACACACATTTCAAATGTTCCCATGTAATCTTAAGATAAACCTCACACATCAAATTAATGACATACAGAAACCGTCTAAATAAATAGCTGAAATTGTGAAGATTTAAGTAATTTTCCAGGAATTGATGACATTATAGACTTATGCATATGCATTATTCCGTCGAAAACAGCCCATATTAATATGACAAAAGTATACTTTTTTTCCAAAAATAGCTATAACATTATATTTTTAACAAATAAGTAAAAATGCTTGATTTTAGAATCGACCAGGGATTTTCACGGGACTTCTTCTTTGGCAAGTTTTGATGTGTGATATATTTTGAAATCTGCATTTCACCTTTAACGTACATTAATTGTCTTTTTCTTCAATTAGCATATTACCTTCTCGTATACATGCTGGCGTTTTCTGATGTCCGCTTACCCGTCTTGAGTGTCTTTTTGAACGATCAATTCTATCTTCTTTTGTTATGAAATACACATATTATTTATATAATTGATGAAGTTTGCTGACTGGGTGTTTTAAGCTTCAAATTCAGGTAGATGGTAAATAGAAAATCAAGACATACATATTTACGTGGACGATCACTATGAATTATGGACAATTAGTTGCTGAAAACAAAAAATCCTGACCCATCGTCTGCTTTTCTTTTAATTGTAGTAAATTTGAAACTCCCTATGTTTGATTCAATTCAATATATTAAGTGTTAATGGACAATCAAAAGAGCCTTTCATAAAAACATTCACAACGCGTTGATATAACTAATCTATCAAAATGATTAACGTTTTTTTCACATACAATAGCTAAGACATACACGCATTGTTATTGTTGCTATGCATTGTTAAGATAAGCCACACAAATCATCTAAAAATTAGTACAAATTGTAAAATTTTAAAGATTTCAGTAAAGTTGCATCAATTAATGATAGTGTATATGTTTTTCTGCTCTTTAGTTTGGTTATTGTCTCTTTGACAAATTTCCTATTTTAATTCTGAATTTTATTCTACCATCAAAACAACCGATATTTATGTAACAAAAGTATCCTGCTTCTTACAAATAGCTTAACGTTTACCTATTAAAACGACTTGCAAAATGTTATATATTTTTAAAGAAAAAAATTGTTATTGTCAGGGCGTCTGCTGTTGTTTGTTTTGATTGTTAACCGCAAATCAAATTTTAATCAATTACGAAGTAATTTATAATATGTATGTTACGTTATTCATACAACCATGTGCTTATAAATGTTGCCTTTCTTATATTGACTATACAAAAAATTCGTATCGGCCGTCAACTTAGTTAAGATGGAAATGTTAAAATAAATATTACCTTCTTTTTTTCTGGCTAGCTTTTTTTTCTGTACGCGTTTTCGTCTTGTTTGTCTTTTTGACAGATCAATTATATCTCCTTCTGTTATGAAATAAATATATCGTTTATAAAATTATCAAGTTTTAAAGTAAAATCATAAGCAAAACTTACTACGAGGAATATTCAAAACAGAAAGTACCTAATTAAATGACAAACTCTAAAGCTCTAACACATCAAACGAATGGATAACAACTGTCATATTTTTTCCGACTTGGTACTCATACAAAACAATTATATTTACAACGATGTTTCACGTAGAAGGGCAGGGAAGAAGGCATTAAGATTATCCGAGGTTCGAGTCATCCGCAGTCGAATGTATCGTTATAAATTTAAAATACATCATAAATAATATGATATATGCGTTAAACATATATTTTGAACAAAGAACCGTTTTCATATTCATCAGTACATTAAGTGTAAAGAGACAATTAAAAGAACCTTTTATAAAATCATTCACAATGTATTGATATAACAAATCGCTTCAAAACGATTAACGTTTCATTGGTAACATTTGTTAACATATGCACGCATTTTTATTGTTGCCATGTAATCTTAGATAAGGCCACAAAAATATTTTTTTTAACATGAAGTTTACGTTATCAAAACAACCTTTAGGTGATCAAGTTAACCAATGTATTCTTTTCTGTAATTATCATACGAATATCACAGTTGGTATAGTCAATAATTAAATGAACACAACTTTTGTATAATTCGTACGATATACTTTACCTTTTGCTATTACAAATGTCTGTTTTCCTGTGGATTGTTGTGATATTGTTTTTATGGACGGACTCGATCCTGAACAGTCATCAGTCACTACTGTATTGTATATAGATGATTTTGCATCTTTTGTAAAATCATGTGTTCTTACTCCTATAATGAACCAATAATTAAAGGTCAATATTCGATTTTTGTAAATTTTGATAAACAATGGTATGTTCTTTGCAGTTAAGGTAACCGTTCATTTAGTTAAGATTGACAATAAACTAAGCTGTTTATTCGATATTGGACATGCTTGTATTAATGTGGGTTTTTTCATAGATGATTTTGTTTGTTTAAGTTTATATCCAGAAAATCCATAGATGAAGGGTTTTTAAGAAGATATTTTGATTGTAGGAAATTCGAAATCATGTATATACTTTTCTGGATAGACTAGTAATATCAAACCGTTTTACATATAACATGAATAAAGAAAACGACAGACATGACACTTAAAGCAATAATGATTAGTCGTCATTTTACTCATCAATGGTAAATAATATTTTCAAAATAAAATAGGGCAAAAAAATAACCAATAGAATATTAATGATACCTAAAACTAAAACATTTATCAAGTCACTTCAAGGTAAAAAAAAATCATTGGGAATTCTAGAACGGTCATCATTTTTTTCTTGATTGGTTTGACAAAATATGTCTCCTCACAAGTGAACTACCTGTTCTCAGCAAATGAGTCAAAACTTAATTATGTCATCACATTCAACCATTACTACTCGTGTATGACGATTTTTTCTTTATTCTCAATAGTTAAATATCAATAATTTAAAAGCTCGACAATCTTAGGGATTAAAATAAAGTGGCAACATATCATAACACCCTTCTTGCAGTGTTCGAATATATATACTTTCAGGATTTTACTGTTATAATGGAGTAATGGACGCGGAAAGTGTGTAAAACAACACCAACATGGTCTTTCGCATGAAAGGATAAGGTCTGATTACACCCTTTTCAATTATGTAATAACTTCCCCGAATTATAAAAATATATTATGTTAATTTTATTTGATTATTCAGCAGATTAATAACAAGGACAATTTAGCTAATTTGGGGAGGAAATGTGAATGGTATAACTGCCAATGGTATAACTGTAACATTCGAACAATACGTCTTTTATCAAAAGCTTTACAAAAATAGTGTTTAGATATAGTTTATATACATATAAATACATGTAATTTTATCAATATGTTCTATTCTTGTACATGTACAATTAAGGTGGCTCGGGCCTATTCGAAGTTTTTGTCAGAAGTGCCGGTTTTTGTTTGTTATTTTAATCTTTTCAGAGAGTGAATCAAATTGGTAGACAAAATTAGGGGATCCCAGACTATTTAAGATCAAAATTTTACTTTTAAACACTTATGTGAAAGGGTACATTTTCCAATGAAATGATAGGGACAATAGATGTGTTGACATGTTTTTTTTTATCGGAATATAAAAAAAAAACTGTATTTGATACTTTGTCAAAAACTGTAATGAAAAAAGCTGAAATATAGCTTCAAAGAATATACCAATAAAAAATATAAATAACTGATAAGGAAATTTTGGCTAAAGAATGGTGAAATTTGGTGAAGAGTCATTTATTACCTTTCCCTGGTACATATAGTTAGAAATAATGTGATACCTAATCAACATGTAATATCACATAGCCAGAGATAACCTTATCTTTTAAGAATGGCTGCTATTGCATATTGGTTAACATGAGAACCAGTAGTTGAAGCATGAAATTGTTAATTTTAAATTATAAATGATAAATTATGATTTTAGGTCTTGAATAATATAATACCTAATAAATATATCATAATGGGCTTTTTTCAGTGACAAAAAGACGATAATTTAACATTTTTAATCAATCAAAATATAGACAAAAAAAATGGTGAATTTATGACACAAACTTGCAATGTTTCGTGTGTATGGTAATTCATGCGTGACATTATGCGCAGTCGAAAACTCCCGATCCCCTTAAGATAGGTAATTAGAGAACAAATTAAAATGCAGACAAGGACAACTGCTAGAATCTGCAGAGAACATAGCCAAATGAAGGTAAACAGTAGGATAGAAAGGAATAATTGACGTGTATAGTATCGTTAGGTTAATGTAAGTAAAGAATTTTATCTGCTTAAACTTAACGCAAAAATATTCAATAAACAACAATATGTTTGTATTGTTTATTTTCTATACATAACACCGAAGTAATACAATGTGCTAAATGCAGGCTCTTTTAATGAATTATGGTAATACTGGACGTTTTAAAGAATGAATTCACTAGTAATATCAAGTCAATTGATATTTGTAAATTATAATACATGTAGTATTTGATAAATTACGTGCAAATTACATCTTTGTGCATCTATTCGTTATTAACAACTACTACTTGTCAATGCAATGTTCAAGAAAAAAACATCTTACCTAACACTTCCTTCATACTGTTCAGTTTCACTGGGTCTGCATTGGCTTTATCTAGATATACAACTATGATTAATAAATCTTATATGTTTTGTTTTATATCAGTATCTTAGACGTGACTTTGTCAGTTAACTTTTGTCAGTAAACCTGGCTAAGACTATTATGTAAGTTTTGTCTCGATGTTTTTTGTATTTATGATCTTGTTCGTTATGTATGTCTGCTTCGGTAGAAACTTTAATATTTCAACGAATGTAAATTATATTCAACTTGGTTATTTATAAAGTAAGGAATGTCGTTTCAACATTTTCATAAATATTCACTTTTGTGTTTTTGTTTTTTATACAAAGATCTGATTGGAACGTCCAACTTTACCTGTAAAATCATAATAATGTGATTTCATCTTCTACATTTTTAAGCTTTTTTGTTTATTGTGCCAGTAAATTTCCATATATTTTTGGAGAAAAAAAAACATTGTTTAAATACAGAAACACACCACTGATAAATTATATTCTTTTATTTAATAACAGGTTGAAACAATCGGAGACGTGAATGCTTTCTTTAGTTTTATGGAATCCTAGTCGTAGGTTTATGACGGTGTCTGCAATGATCTATTGATCGCTTGTTTTTTTTACCGTCCTTTATTCAAAGTTAAAAAGAAACAGTACCAACTAATAATAGGGTCTATATAACTGAATAAGATAGTAAAAGTACGCAAACCTAAACGATTGCTTACACTCCTGATTATTATTTATTATCGTTTCAAATTAAAAGAATATATGAATATGTATCTTATCTTTCCTGTTAGACCTATTACAATCGAAATACGTGCATTGACTTTTTTTTCAATATAAGAAGAGACTTTGTTACGATAAACTAAATGTCGACGTACTATCATGTTAATGCAACCATTTAATATACGTTAAGATGAACCCTGTCAGATGTTCATGTACTCTCTGCAATCAAACTTTACTCAAAGTAATTGAATTATTTGATGTACTAGATTTTATTACACAAATCGCTTCACAAAATACTGTAAAAAAATAGACCATTGCCAGAGGCGGATCCAGGGGGTGGTCATCCGGTGCCATTTATTTGCTAAATGAGTGTAACAAGTTGTGAATGTGAGCGTTCGAATAGTGAGCTCGGGTTGCTGAAAACATTTTTACGTGCAACAATGGGCCAGGACCGACTAAATGGACTTGCACTGATGCACGTGCATTACAATTTAGAGTTAGAACTTGATGTTATAGTTGACATGTTTGCACGCAGGCATCCAAGAAAAATGAAATTGGAATCAATTTTATAAATAATGTGTAACTTTTGTCTTCTATATATATATATATATATATAGTTGTAACTATTTTCATGATACCAATAAAAAAAATTGAATTTTAATTTAAGATTTTAAAAGGTGACCACCCCCTAATAAATTCCTGGATCCGCCCCTAATGGTATATATAACATGTAAAACGTAAATGCACATTTCTTATTGGATTTATATACCAATTTCAGAAAACAAATTATTTATAACATCTAATTTACTCTCTTAATTAAGGAAAATATAAATCGAATACCGAACGATGAAATGAAAATAAAAAAGTAGGAGATCTAGATACGGTTTGATTTAGTATAAGACAATCAGCGTATCTCTTATATGTTTCATATATATGACGGGCTTTTCTAGGTTAATTTCAATCAGGAAACGCCCAAACCGAATTTTTAAATATAAAGAGTAATCTACTTAGATATATAGGGAGGGTGATAAACAATAAAACCTAGTTGAGAAATTATTTATAGTTTATCAACTAGTTAGAAAAAGTCTGATTCTCTCTATATGAAACACTCCGATGCAACATTTTCAAAGCAAATAATGCAATAATGTGTCAGTACTTCAATACGTAATGTGCTTTACGATTTGTACAGGTACAAATATACATCATAAGTTGATAATGATAACACACTCTTTATGGAAAATATACGGTTATTGTCTTCAGCATGCACATTTGACTAGATCGAACATGATGGAGAAGAAAACCAAAACATACAATATAAACATACCTCTTAATTTACAACAACATCGTCTCATGTACACATGGTACACACATACTACAATATACATAACTATTGCAATTGTTAATGTAAATAAACACACCGATATAACGATGGTATCCTTAGCCGAATAACTCATGGTTATCTAAGTGGTGGTGGTTTGGGAAAAAAATAATGGTTTCTACTGTAGACCTTAACTAAAACTTTATATCTATTTGTGATATCATATGCAAGGACAATATGAAAATCATTTTCCATTAGTGCATGTCGTAGTATCATTACAAAGTGTCATGACTGTCATCAAACCAAAATAATATATCTTCTAAACCTCTATACTACTGGTATTTCAAACGGTCTAGGAATTTTCTGTATTCTATGATGCAATAGTGACGCTGCTTCTATTTGAAAAATTCTTTGATATAAAGTTGCGAATATGACAGTCCGAGGCGAAAACAAAATACAAGTTGAAGATATTGCCTGATTGCTAGTAACAATAAGGTCACGTGTAACTAAAAAATAAGGAAAAAGACACAAATTAAAATATATTTTCAAATAGATTCCAACTACGTCATCTTCGACATCTTTAATTGATTTACATTGAATATATAATTTATATCAATATGATTATTAGGTTAAACAGTTCATGTGTTCACATAAAATGTATAACTGAGTATCTTAATTTGAATTTTGTTACCTACTGCATAGTATACTCAGTTCAGCTTTCGAAATATATCTATTTGATAACGTTGTTACCTCTTCTGTCTCATGTATGTATATGTGATTTGTCTTTATGCCTTTTTGTTTTTTCTTTGTTGACATATTTGTTTGTTGAAACAAAAAAAATTCAAAATTGAATATAGAAAAAGCAAATAGGCATAAATGAGACAGAAGGCATGTCTAAATTTAAGCATTTTATGCTTGTTACAGAATCTTATTCTTTTCATGCATTATAATTGTTTACAATGTAATAATTTATTTGAATACAATTACGTTTAAACAAAGCATAAATGAGGACAATGTCAATTTCAAAAAATAAATAAATCATGTTACTTTCACTGAAATAATCAACAGTACACATCTGACGGATATATTGTGAAGACATCATAAACAGTCCTACAATATTTTGCATGATGAATGTCAAAGCGTACAAATCGACAGGATATCTATCATGTCCACGCCAGTATACCAATATATTTTTATTTATGATTTAATCCATCAATAAGATTATCATGGTAAGTATGAATACAGACTATGTAAACATACCTTAATTAGTCTTCAGATGATAACCACTTGAATACAAGTATTTCTACATGTTCTATAACCGATAAGACGACATGGTTCGTTTCTAGAGAAATGGCTAGCGTAAAAAACATATATTAACAATACGGATGTAAAAACTGGAAATAATCAGAACTATTTGTTTTGTTATATTGAACTTTAATTTCAAATACCTCAAATGTAAGTTTTTACGCGACAAATAGTATTATTAAGTTGCATATTTCTTGTTATTAAAACAGAAAAATAGTTACCACATCTTGTCAAATGTCTCTTCTAAATATGGTTAAGTTATACAGTTAAACCTTTACAAAATCTGTTATACATTCGTTTTAAATAATTGTTAATTAACAATGCACCCTTATGTATCTTCCGTTATTTAATTTTATCAACACATCAGTATTGACTAAATGAGTATACCTATGAATACACCAATTCAAAATTATTGGCCCGTCACTTGGTTTTAATCACACATAATATTTATATACACAAATCAATTTAAATAGTATATATTAAGCATAAATAGTAATATGTATATGAATGAATGAATACATGGTTTATATATTAAATCTCGAACTTTATCTGGGATACCATACACATGATACATCATATATATAGATATATATGAGCAAAAAGGTAAACCATTTGACCTTGAGAAACAAGTGATCAATATGTAGGAGTTTCTTATTGACAACACTTTTACAACTTTAGACTTGGATGGAGAGTGTCTTATTGACATTGGCACTCTTTATATGCATATTTACGCTTCTTAAAATTAGAGGAAGACTTTTTCAACAAATTGTCAGCATTCATATTTGAACCAACTTTGTCGACCACTTCTTTTTTTCATATTAGCCAGAGTTCCGTCAGACACTTGTAAAACATATAAATATATATATCTGCGTCTATTTACTTCGAAAGAGCAAATTGTGATATTTTTAATTAATTAAAAATATATAATTGGCGACTAGAGATAAAAGAAATAGACTTTATACTGTTCGAATTATTTCGGTTCTTTACATACAGCTAATGATACAACTTGTTATGAATTTTATAACATAACAATGCATTCTGATTGGTTCCTTTATATACTTGTGATTTAAAGAATTTTAAGTTTTTCATTCTGCCGTCGATAGCCGAAAACTAATGTTGTGTTTTCCGTTGAAAGTTCATCCTGTGAGGCATGGCAACTACTTTTGATTTATTTGAGCTGTGAAACTTTTGTATCTTTATTTTTCGTAAGTACTTTTTTGGTGATTAATTTTCTTTTTCTTTTTGTCTTTTAAACTTTTTATCAAGTCATTTGTTGCAAAAAATAATTACTTTTTCAAGTTGCCCTGTCTTACACAGGAGGCTTACCATGCCTGTAACCCGAAATAAAGCTAGAAAAAATTATAAACTATTAAGTGAATTTGGTTTTGATCAGGACGTTCTCGATGTTTCGGACCCTACTTCTGACATTTTCGATCATGAGACTTCACCTGATGAAGTGGATAGGTTGGAACATAGGATCCACAATTTAGAGTTAAGCATTTCCGAAAAAGAAAGGAAACTTGAAAAATCCGATTTTGAAAAACAGGGGGCTATCCCAAAAACTCGTTTGAAAAATGGGGAGTCGAGTAAACTTATTGATCCGGTCAAGGAGAAAGGTGTAGTTGAGAAGTCGAACAATCCGCACAAGCCACAGTCGAGTGCTCCTAAAGTGAAATCAACTGAAATAGCCGGTAAAAAGACCAAATCAGCGAAAAGAAAAGACACCAGCGACTCCAAAAGTGTTAAAAGGAAGGGTGAGATCAATTTAGATAAATTAAGAAAAAAGAAAGTGTTTACTAAATTAGTAGAGAAACAATTATCAGATATTTTAAAAAAGAATAATTTAATAGATTTAGTTGATTCTAGTGAAAGTCCTCATGGTAGTTCTACTAGTGAGCATGATTTTTCCTCGCATTTACGCAAACGTAAAAACAAATCTTTGAAAAAGAAGAGTTCAAAAGTTCCTTTACAATATTCTGATTCCGATTCGGACGACAGTATTCATGTCCCGAAGGTTAAATCGGCTAAGGCCAAAAAGTTTAAAAAGTCGGGTAGCTCCAGGGTGACAAAACACAAGTCAAGAGTAATATCAGAGTCATCTGATAGTTCTGACTATGATTCATTCGAGTCTAGTACTGATGATGATACTTCAAGTACATCAGGTACAGATTCGTCCTGTAAAAAGAAATCACTTAAAAAGCGAAAGGTTAAATCGGGTATGGTTGCTAAAGCAAGCGATGACGTGCAGAATCCACAAACTTGGCCCCATACTACACTTCAGTACGAATATATAAATAAATCTGTTTCATTTCAAGATTTAGATTTAAAGCTGTTTGTTGCAGGGGAATTAGAAATAATTGGATCAAGTAAAATTAAAGCTATCGAGAGAAATACTCGATTGTCCCTTTTGAAGAAAATTGTATATTACAGTTCCATTTATCAGTGGAAATCTTTACTTGACTTCTATGCTGCCTTTTTGAGACAAATTGAAACGGGTGCTAAAACCTGGAAAGATACTCCTGATAATTTGGAAGTTCCTCTTTTGTCTAAATATGTCAAACAAGAGTTCGATAAGAAGCATTCTTTTGGGGCTAAAAAAGAGACCAAGACACATACTTTATGGTATTGTTCGTTATTTCAGAAAAATAAATGTTCAAAAACATCACCGCATAAAATTCTGATTAGAGGTGTTGAACGTGAGGTTAATCATTTTTGTGCCACTTGTTATAGATTAGACAAACTTAAAAGTCATCATCCTGAATGTTCGTCTGCATGTCCTCATCATAATGAATGACTAAATCAACATGTTCAGTTACCTGATTTTCAAAAGACATTATGGGGTTCTAGACATTCACTTAAATGCAGTCTTTGTTGTAACAGTTATTTGGGTATAGATGATATGCAAAATTTTGTATCTATTCATAACATTGTTAAAAAATCTGGATTGTACAATTTTCAGGGTTGTAAAATTCCAATTTACTCTAAAATCAATATTATTTTTTTAAGAAGTTTGTTACAGAATAACAGTGACGCTCAGGTTTGTGACTTCTTAGAGTATGGATGGCCGGTGGGTCACGATGGGAGCCCGTTCAGGTCATCTTTTTCCCGTAATCATTCGGGGGCTACTGATTTTCCAGATGATATTGCCAAATATTTGAAAAAAGAAAGTTCTTATAAAGCAATTGTTGGACCATTTAAGGCAAATCCGTTCAGCTGTCCTTCAGCTTTATCTCCTTTAAATTCCGTTCCTAAAAAGGATTCAACAGAACGCAGAGTTATTGTTGATTTGAGCTTTCCAGAGGGCGAGGCGGTTAATTCTGGTATTTTCAAAGATCGTTATTTAGGCGATGAAATTTCAGTTTCGTATCCCACGGTTGATGATTTTATTATGTTAATTAAGAGTAAAGGTCAAGGTTGCAGAATGTTTAAGAGGGACCTGAAACGGGCTTATAGACAATTAGTCGTTGACCCCGGTGACATCCATCTCTTAGGTTACAAATGGAGAGGACACTTGTATTACGATCGTGTATTAACAATGGGGTTGAGATCTGCTGCATATATATGTATGCGAACAACAAATGCTATTGCATTTATATGTCAAAACATGGGTATAGATATTTTGAACTATTTAGATGATTTGGCTGGGTGTGATATTCCTTCCAGCAGTGATGATGCTTATGCTAAATTGGGTCTTATTTTACAGAATTGTGGCATTGAAGAATCAATTGAGAAGGCTTGTCCGCCTAGTACTAAAATGATGTTTATTGGCATTTTATTTGATTCTGAGAACATGACAATTTCTATTGATACTCAAAGATTGTCAGAGATTCTGCAGTTAGTTTCTAATTGGCTCTGTAGCACAAATTGTACAAAGAGAGAATTACAATCATTGCTGGGAAAATTAAATTTTGTATCTCAATGTGTGCGCTCTGGCCGAATTTTTGTGTCAAGGCTGTAAAATTGGTTAAGAGATTTTCCCGATAATGGGAAAATAGTAATTCCAACTGATTTTAAACGTGATTTATTCTGGTGGCAGGAATTTTTGCCTAGTTATAATGGGATTTCTATGATTTTATCTGATGAATTCTCAAACCCTGATCAATTGTTTTCTGTTGATGCATGTTTGACAGGATGTGGCGGATGGATGGACGGAAGATACTTTCACTGTTCATTTCCAGAGTTTATTTTAGATCAAAACTTGCATATAAATTTATTAGAGATGTTGACGATTGTAGTAGCCTTGAAATTATGGGGAAAACATTTCACAAATTTAAAGGTGATTATTTATTGCGATAATATGGTATCAGTACGTGTTTTGAATACAGGCGCCACCAGAAATGAGTTCCTGCAGTCGTGTTTGAGGGAAGTTTGTTTGATTGCAGCTGTAAATAATTTTGAGTTAAAAGCTAAACATATTTCAGGTTGCGATAACCGTTTACCAGATCTTTTGTCTAGATGGGATTTAGATTATAAATTTCAGTTAGACTTTTACGAGAGGACAAAAGGCATGTCCCTATTTAGAGATTTGATTTCTAAAGAATTGTTTCAGTTTGAACATATTTGGTAATTGTTTATTCGTGTTTTTGTAGATTTGCAAGTGCTAAGACGAGATATGTTTGTGACTAGGATTTCGGCTTTCGCGAAAGGTACTTTGGTTAATTTTAAAACGCAGTGGAGAGCTTATTTATTGTTTTGTAATTACTTTTATTTAGAACCGTTTGATATTGATTCTGAATTATTATGCACTTATTCCGAGTTTCTCAGTAGAAGTTTCAGATCAGCTCAATCTATTCGCAATTATTTAAACGGAGTTAAAGTTCTTTTCCTGTTGTTAGGATTACATGTGGATGTTTTTTCGTCTTACGAATTGAAGTTGACTATGAAAGGGTTAGATAGGAAATTAAAACATTTACCTAAACAGGCATTTCCTATTACTTTAGAAATTTTAGGAAAAATTCGTGAACATTTGAATTTGAATACGCCGCTAGATGCGACATATTGGTGTTTATTTCTTTTTGCTTTATTACTTTTAAGCAGGAAGTCTAATTTAGTTCCAGTATCAACCAAGAAATTTGACAAAAATAAACAGCTGTGCAGAGGTGATGTTACAGTCTTTCCGTCTCTTATAATAGTTGCATTCAAATGGACAAAAACAATTCAGTTGGGTAATCGTATTTTAAGGATACCTTTGCTTGCATATCCTCTATCTAAATTTTGCCCAGTAAATGCATATAAAAGGATGTGTTCTTTAAATCCTTGCACGTCAGATGATGCCGCTTTTTCTTATAAAAAAAAGGGGAAATGCTTACCAATTACTTATAACCAGTTTCAGAATAAACTGAGAGAATTACTTTCTAAAATTGGGTTAAATCCAAATTTATTTTCTTCCCATAGTTTCCGAAGAGGTGGAGCAACGTTGGCATCGAAAGCAGGGGTTTCTCCTAGTTCTATCCAATTGATGGGTGATTGGAAAAGCAGTTGCTATACTAAATATATTGTCAGTTCTTTGTCTGATAAAATCAATGTAGCGGAACAAATTAAAGACTTTGTTTTAAAATAAATTTTGCTCTTTATAGATTTTAGGTCTACTCTGGTGTGCGATTCCATAGCCAAGCATGTTAAAACTATTAGAAGGTGTCACTTGCAAGCCTTTCCTGGAGCAAATATTTGGGATATGATCAATTTGCTTAATTGTGGAACAATTCAGGTAAATTATGATATAATTCTGATGCATGTAGGAACCAACAATGTTGGTACCTATGAGATTGCTGATTTTGATATAGGCTATAATGTGCTTATTTCTACAATTGAGAAATTAGTTAAGCCACATACTGTCATAGTTATGTCAGCAATTATTCCACGCTTACTTGATTTTCAGAATACAAGTTATTTTGTCACTACTATTAATTCTAGATTAAGAAGTTTATGCTTTAAACGTGGTGTTCAGTTTGTAGCTACTTATAAACCTTTTTTTAAAGTTTGGGATGCCAGTTTGTGAACTTTATTCACCCATCTGTAAGTTACATTTGAATTATTTTGGTAATTTAAAATTGACAAATTTTTTTGTTCAAGTATTGTCTCATTGTTAAACAAGAGGATGTTAAGTCTCATCTTGTTACTGTTAAACAGAAGGAGCAATCTTATTCTGTGCCTTTTTTGTCTAATTGTGCTTACAGTAGTGGGTGATTGTATATATCCTTAAGGGAACATTTTGTTTTCTGGCCAATCTTGTCAGAAAGATCTGACCATTCATGTCAGTGGTATTGTTTGATATCTGACCATTCATGTCGGTATTATTATATGTATTTGTTAGAAATATCTGACCAATCATGTCAGTGATATTTTTTGATTTCTGACCATTCATGTCAGTGATATTTTGTGATTTCTGACCATTCATGTCAGTATTTTCATTATTTTTGCTTGTAACTTAAATAGCTTTTAAATTTTGTTTAATATCAATCAATGTGCTGTAGTTACTGTTTGGCCGTTGGGGTTTTGGTGCTGAACATTGATTGGATTAACTTTAACGTCTATTATTGTTTTTTCATATGAAATTGTAATAATTTGCCAAAATTAAATGTTTTATTTTAATTCGTTTTAATTCCTACTGAGCATTTATTTAGTATTGCTTTGCATCCAGTCGTCTCATATCTTTAATATATCTGCGTCTATTTACTTCGAAAGAGCAAATTGTGCTATTTTTAATTAATTAAAAATATATAATTGGCGACTAGAGATAAAAGAAATAGACTTTATACTGTTCGAATTATTTCGGTTCTTTACATACAGCTAATGATACAACTTGTTATGAATTTTATAACATAACAATGCATTCTGATTGGTTCCTTTATATACTTGTGATTTAAAGAATTTTAAGTTTTTCATTCTGCCGTCGATAGCCGAAAACTAACCCTCCCATTATTTATCCCACCCAATATTTATAATCAGTAGTTTCAGTCTCATTTTCTGTGGAAGTTTTATTTTTCAGTGTATGTTCCTTGCCGGTGTTACTGTGGATATACGAATTTACAATATAATCGACTGATTAAAGGACAATAAAGGAGCAATAGAGTTTATAACCGATAATTTGGATACGGATTAATTCACAATGGTGTAGATGTCAGATTTATCGTTGCCCGCTGAATACAGACGTGTGGTCAAAGTGTTGTTGATAAATGGTGGTGCTGAACATTGATTGGATTAACTTTAACGTCTATTATTGTTTTTTCATATGAAATTGTAATAATTTGCCAAAATTAAATGTTTTATTTTAATTCGTTTTAATTCCTACTGAGCATTTATTTAGTATTGCTTTGCATCCAGTCGTCTCATATCTTTAATATATCTGCGTCTATTTACTTCGAAAGAGCAAATTGAACCAACTTTGTCGACCACTTCTTTTTTTTCATATTAGCCAGAGTTCCGTCAGACACTTGTAAAACACAAAAAGATCAAATAAGCCAGATCATTTTATTTCACATTCAGATACATATTGATGATGTTCCTTCCATAAACAGTCCAAATATGGGTTCAATTAATATCTCCTCTAAAACTAAAAACTAAAGAAACAATAGATATGGCTTCCTTTGAATCATTTATAGACTGATACCTCGTATTTGCGGTCATCTCAGTACTAACATCGTTAACAACCGAGACGACTTTAGTATTGAAATCATCAATTTCCTCCATCTTAGTAGCAATATACAAACTTCATTGGCATATGGGATCAATATTTCCACACGTATTCGGTATTTAAAAGCTTGCAGCTGCTATTCTGATTCTGACACCAGTGTCTGAGCATGAAGTTGATGAACCAGGGTTATGTCAAAGAACGACTCATCCTTCTTCTAGAAAAATATGTCTGCAAGAGATATCAATACCTTGTTGATATATATTCCGTATTAACTCCATAGATAATAAAGTATGGTGCTGACGTTGTTTATCGTATAAATTACGTGTTATAGTGTTCTTTTATTCGTCTTAGTAAATAATTAACATAAACTGTTCGGTCCATTTTGGTAATATCATTTTGATGTGGCTCATCAGTACTTGTACATCCCGCGATTGTGCTGTTGTGCTATTGTCTCGTGTCGTGCTGTTTCAAATAAACGTCATTTTGTTTTTCCTTGTTCACAGCTTAGTTTGTTTTATAGTGATTTCGACTTGAATACAATATTGATTGGTGTACATGTGGACCTCTATCTTAAACATTATTACGTACATGTATTATGTTTCTTTTGTTCACTTATTGTTGTCAATTTAACGGAATTGTTTTGCGACTGTTATACAAGTGAAAGTTTTAGCTAGCTTTAAAATAGGGTTAAATCCATCATTTTATACATACGAAATGCCTGTATCAAGTCAGGAATATGACGGTTGTTTTTTTTATATTTGATATTTTTGATATTTTCATTTTGCCAATTGCTAATGGAGGTGTCGTTTAAAATTTTACTCGCGGTTCGGTTTATTTGTTGTTTTACTTTTTGAAAAAAAATCAAATACATGATCATAATATATTTACCTTAGCTTCTGAAAGCAGACAGCATTAACCTTCGTATATATTGAACAAGAACTTAGAATATCATGAATTATCTTAGATTAAAAGGTTGTGGCACTTCTTACATGAAGTTTTGCAAGGAGTCTGCTGTTTAAATTTGCAAAGGTATCAGTAAATTAATCTGTGCCCTCGCAACATTTAAAAAATATTGATATATGTAGTATATAATTTAATTTAAATCATGATGAATATGGTTTTGTAGCTAAACTTTACATATGCATTATTATATATCATTCGATATGCTCATAAGTTAGATTTGTCTGGTGCTAGCATTCAAAATGCTTATTCTTTTTTGTTTACAAGAAAAAAAGTTGCCATACTAAAAGTGTTGTAAATATGATGGAATGTGATGCAACTGTCATACAAGGGAGCAGTTTAGCGCTATAAACCAGGTTCAATCCACCATTTCATACATTTGAAGATGCCTGTACCAAGTCAAGAATGTGAACGTTGTTGTCCATTCGTTACATGTGGTTTATTAGTAAGATTTAATCATTCAGCATTAAATCAATTTAATAAATTGAGAGTATCGTCTGCTAAACTAGAGTTAACTTTTCTTTAATTTTGACGGACTTAAGCGTCTTTTGTTAAACTACATTTTTCATAAGCGGTTTTCCCGCTTTTATTTGGTATAAAATTGCATGCTTTTCGTGATTTGTTCATTGCGTGATTTGAACTCTGAAGGAACACAAAAAGGACAGGTAGATTCGGACATAAGATAAGTACATAATGTTTTATTGATAGTTAGATTAGTTACTGCAATTGTTTTCCGGATTATTTTTATTTCTGTAATTTGTAAAAGAAATTATTTGATTTTAAATGAAAGTTATTTCTTGCAAATAGTTCGATTCATTAATTCAATTTTTCTCTCACTTGAATAGCATATTACCCGGAACAAACTATATTCTAATAATAATAGTTATGTTATATTGTGCACACTTATATTTCATTGACTAGCATTAAAATAAAATGCTTTACTACAGGTGATATATTTTGTTTTAAATGTATTAGCGATACATTTTGAACAGTTAATTACAATGTATGTTGTGTATGCCGTGTTATCATTAACATGACTGGAAACGTTTAATTTTATTAAACGTTACATGATTTATACATGTGTGTTTAATTTGCGGAAACATAGTTTAATTAAGTTAAGCTTGGTAATAGAAGCTATCAAACGTTTTTAAAACGATGTTTATTTTGTTAAGAAAGCACACATCGTAGCTGTTTTGAGTTATGTTTTTATAATCAACTTCATTTGTTTTGATGCAGAAAAATGTATCAAAAGTTTAGTTAAGACTTCGCAGTGTAAACATTTTGGTATTTCAATTTATTTAAATTTGAGTAATTTATCCTATGTTAAATTCATACATGTTTAAATATGATCTGGACTTTAAAGACTTGATGTATGTATCTAATCTGTATTTATGATTATAATAGTTATAACAATGCCAAAAGGTAGAGGTAGACGTCGCCGACAGGACCAGGTTAGAGGTCCGGAGCTTCGGGTTAGGAGGGCTCCCAGGGAAGTACAACAGCCACAACCAGTTGTGAGAAATGTGGGAAGGCGTCCGCCAGCTGATGTAGAGCAAGAAGCATATATAGAAAGAAGACTGTGGGTTGATGAACCCGAATTAGTTGCCATGCGACCTGTTGACATTCGAGTGAATGAGCCGCAATTAGATGCATTAGGTGAGGTAAAGTTTATGATGAACCTCTAATGTTACCTGGCTTTAATGAAGTTGACATATTTATAAGCCAAAAACTTAAGGACAAAATTTGGAATTTTGAACACATTGATTTGTCTCTTATGCACCGTAAGAATTTTAACAGCCAAACAAATAATGAAAACACAAGTGACATCAATGAGGGTATGCTAGTTATTCCAAACAAAGTTAAAAAAATCCATACTGTTAGTTCTGTTGAAGATTGGACTGATTCATTTATTGCCTATGCCCAGGTCCTTATCGAAAGGTATCCTGGAAAGGCAAGTGAACTTTTTTCGTATATGTCCATAATAAGGGGTGCAGCAGCTGATCATTCTTTTGAAAAATGCTATTCTTATGACCAACAATTCCGTTTAAGGGTATCAAGGGATCATACAAAGAAATGGTCATCCATAGATGGTTTTTTGTGGTTACGTATTTTAACAACAACACGCTGATGTTAGTAATAAATGCTACGATTTTAATTTTAAAGGTTTTTGCAATAACGCAATTGCCAATACAGACATGCATGTCTCAAATGTGGTTTAGATCACTCTTCCTTCATGTCCCTAAGATGTCGTCGATTTATTGACAATGAAATTGATACTGATCCATCTAGGTATAATAGGAATGACATTGCACCTTTCCTAAACAGCTCTGTTAATAGACAAAACCCAAAAGGAAGTTTTAACAAAAGATAATTTACATATAATGTAAATGAACTCTTTTCTAATACTGATTTACATTTGTATGCTGACAGTACAGGTGGTTTTTTCTTGGGTTGTGCAGTTTATTTAAATGGGTCATGATCATTTTCAAAATAGCCATATAATTGGGACAAAGTTTTATCAGTTGACATCACTTATCTAAAAATAATACCTATGCTTTAGTCATCTTTTTGTGCATTTAAATGAATTTCATTGTGGTAATTTGGCTATTGTTGCAATTTGAAATATAAAAATTATAAGCTTCAAACAGCATGTAACTTCGTATTTGCTGCATTTTTACGTGCGAGTGAACTTGCCACTTCATCACATGTTGAACATGTAAAGTCAGCTTTTTATTACTATAGTTTTTCCTAAACTGATAAAAAAGGGATATCCATTACTTTAAGAGTTTGTTGATAAAAATAAACAAATGAGATTTGTCCTCTACATTTACGTAGTTTGATAACTTTTTTGCAAATAAGACTTGGAAATAATGGTCCGCTTTTATACCATATTAATGAGAATCCTTTATGAGAGTTCAGTTTCAAATTGGTTTAAACATATGACTCCGGTCAAGTGAATAAATGTTGAGTTGTACACGTTGCTTATATTTGTATTGTTGTATAGTATGGTTGTTATACTACCTTGAACTGTTGTATAGTATGGTTGATATACTACGTTGAACTGTTGTATAGTATGGTTGATATACTACGTTGAACTGTTGTATAGTATGGTTGATCTACTACGTTGAACTGTTGTATAGTATGGTTGATATACTACGTTGAACTGTTGTATAGTATGGTTGATATACTACGTTGAACTGTTGTATAGTATGGTTGATATACTACGTTGAACTGTGGTATAGTATAGTTCATAAACATGTACTACGTTGAACTGTTGTAAGTATGGTTGATCTACTACGTTCAATTGATATGGTTGAATTGAAAAACCTATGTAATTTCAGAATTTGTTTAAGTGTGCATTTTTTGTCATGGATTGATAAATTTTGTTTGGCGATGCTCACAAACGGAGTTTGCTAGCATTTGGCTGAATTTATCACAGTTGGCGTCTGGTAGCCCAGTTGCCATTTGGAGAAAACATATGATGGTTGCCCTTCAATGTTTTTATCTTGGACATTAATGAGAAATTGTCGATGAATGCAAATTCGTTGGCCGGTTGATACATAGTTGAACTGTCCTAATAAATCCATGACAAAAAATTGCCAAAATTCAAACTTACTATTTGTTGTTTTTTATTATGATCATATATTAGTTTGTCTTACAATTTGTTCACATTTGTATAACAAAGGTAATCTGGAGTCGTTGGAAATATTACGAGTGATTTCAACGAATTTGGGTTATCTTTTATCTGGTATATCGTATTCCTAAATTGACTTCTGTTGGTTTCCTTCGAATATTTAATAATTGACCTCATTAACCAAATATAGTAATTTACTTGTTTCCAAATCCACTTTATAAATAAATATGTTTTCAAGTTAAACTTAAATTGACCATATTTTATATCATTTCTCTTCTGACAAAACTGTGATAAAATTAGATTACTGTTTATTTATAGATTATCGTTGGTCATCTAAACGAGATTGAGTTTCTAGCTTCAGCCGGGACGTCTTAAGCGAGAAAAGCAATCGAGTTGAGATGACCAATGATAATCTGTTTGTCGCTATTTTAACCATGACGACGTGTCAATTTCATGTAAATTTCGTTAGCAACGACACGTGCCCCTTAGTTTCTAGCGATAATTTTCAATCTCAAGCAAGTAGCATGATATGAAAAATTATCACAAAAAAACGATCAAAGGAAAAATGTACAAAACAAAGTATATCCTTTCTCTCGCCTTATTCCCTATGATGATATACTGTCGGAACGCAATGCTATCACAGACTGCTTTACCATATTGCAATCGGTGGCTTTGTCTTGACTCAGTCGAATAGTGTTAATATCAAGAGTATTAACTTAAAGGTGCAGTACATTTTAAAATTACGATGCGATTTTTTCGATGTGAGAATTATTTTTTCTATAGACCATTAAAACTCTTTAATATACTCGAAGTCAAAACTTTTAAAAAGCAAAATACACAAATGTCAATGGTGGAAATTACTTTATAATTCAGTTGGTATATTTAGTTTGGGTCCTCCAGTTGATTTATTCCAAAACCCTTTATAATTCAGTTGATAGATTTAGTTTGGGTCCTCTAGTTGATTTATTGCAAAACCCTTTATAATTCAGTCGATAGATTTAGTTTGGGTCCTCTAGTGTATTTATTGCAAAACCCTTTATAATTCAGTTGAAAGATTTAGTTTGGGTGCTCTAGTTGATTTATTGCAAAACCTTTGAAGTCTTTTTGCTGAAAAATAATTAAATTTGCAACTTGATATTGTTCAGAAAACGTCCAACTCTACTTCGATGTGTATTTTCGACAAGATTAAAAACGACAGAATCAGGACGCTGTCGTGACAGAATGCGATCCGACAGACATTAGACAGTAAACCAATGCTAATGGAATTTATCCGTTAAAACTTTCGCCTTATTCCGTATGATAAGAATCTCTCGGAACGAAATACTATCACAGTCTGTTGTACTCGTATCGTGTTCTGTAAATGTTGGGACTCCAACGTCGGTAGAAATGCCGAATTTGATATTATATATTAGTTTAAACTAATGGGATCAACCTCTTGAAATAAAGATTATCTTTAATTTAATGCGTGGTTCACACATTGACGATTATTGCTCCTGTTTGAGATTAGACAGCGATAAGACACGAAAAGTGAAAAAGTCGGATTATTATCCTCAATTATCTGGAATATCCTATCATTATCTGAACGCAGTCGTTTAAGTTCGTAACAGATTCCTACGGGTCCGCATAGTTCGGCGAAGCACCCCGACAGTTAGGTGCGTCCCGTAACATTCGGGGCAACTCAGTCGATTTTGTCTAGTCGGATTATAAGCGTGACTATGTCGTGACATATTCTGATGTATCGGATCCAAATTCTAACAATGTTCAGTGCTTTCTAGACGGTAGCCGGTGGAACGAGTATGATCTGCATAAATCTTTTATTGCTGTTTTTCTGCCGATTGAGTCCAGATTGCATTTATGTCTTGACGATTGCGAACCATCTTTGCCGAAACCGTTCTGGAACAGTCCCGTTATAGATACGAAATTCGTCAACGATACCCACGTCAGAGTATAGACAAGAACAGAATACAAAACGACTGAGACTCGATAAAGCCGTTTACAATACGACAAATAGAGCGGACCGTGATAGGATTATGATCCGACAGTACATGATCATCTAGAGTATGTCGACAGTTTTCTAACGGTTAACTTCCGTCAGCGTCGGTTCACTGTCTGGTCACTGTCTGATCTCTGTCAGATTACATTCGGTAGTTATCGGGAAGCAGTGATGATGTTTCTGTCATATTTGTGGTTGTTTTTTGACGAACAAGAGTTTGTCTCAATCGAGTCGTTACTTTCATTTAATGACTTTTTCAGAAATTTTATATTGGGCCCTACTGAAGTTGTTTGTTTGTTTGGGTTTTTTTTTATTGATGAAGACCGTATGCTTCCTTTTTTATTTTTGTTGTTGTATTCTAAACCAATCTCACACTTAATTCGTAATACTGGGTTAAGGTTTGCTGTCTAATTGATAATACTAATTATTAATACATTTCATTATTATTTCAACTTTTCTGTTAATAGCATATCGGCAACCGTTGATCATTAAGTCTGTTTTGTTCAAGACTTCTTGGTATTTTATATCAACATGATTCTATTTGTGGATATTATATGTATTATAGCCTGTCTAAATTTTGGTGTGGCGTTTGATTGATATTTTTTAAACGTTTTCCCTTAATCTCTTTCAATTAATGTTAGCATATCTTAAACAATTGTGTAAAGCAAACAGATGCTCAAACGTGCTGAAAATTCAATTTAAGGTCCCAAATCAATATGAAACTTTGTAAGATATGGGTATGTTTCAATTATAAAAATGGCTATAGGTCATCACATAAATTTGTACCATTACTTCATTAATATTGACAATAATTATGATTATAAATCTAATTCAAACCAACATACCCTTTTCACAGCGGGCTATAAGTCCTTGGGTTTCGGAGTTTTAATGAATGTGTATTAATGTAGTCTATAAAATGCACTTTTCTTGTCATATACACAAGCTTTAGGTTTCTTAAAAAACTCCCTTCGGCAAAAAGAATGTATGCACACGTGTGTACCCATATTACGCTTTCAAGACATATACATGTATACGTAGGTAATATAATCGACAAAAATGTTCATTAAAGTAATTCGCCGGTAGACTTTTTTTGTATAAAAGATTATTTTTTTCATTTTCTACTAGACTACATTTTTCAATATGAAGTTCGCTTGTCACTATCTTATGGTGTTTATATTAGTCAATTAGTTTTAATCAGTCGTTTATTTAACAGCGCATTTGATTTTCATAAAAGAAATGTCTGTATTCCTGAAAATTTTCAGCAGGGTTTTCAGCATCACAAACTAGTCAAAAATATTAACTTGATTATATAATCGGTATAAATTGTCATTCCTTGACAAAAATCAAAATGCAGACATACGAAACGTTCAGGTATTATACATCCAATCTTTATGGTATTATAAAGCCAAAAAAGTTGGCATTTACCTCAAATCTCCAAACAGACTTATTTAGTACGGATGTAGTTACGATACTGTTGTCAGGTCATTACAGATGGTATATTTTGGAATTAATATTGATTCACTCATATTGTGTTTGCATTTAAAATAAACACATTTATTCTTAAACAGGTTGTTGTCACGATACGGGTTATGTTCTTCATGGTATGATACTACGGGAGGGAATGTGCTTGATTTTCATATTATGAAGATAAAATCTTTCCACTATTTAATTGAGGTCTGTAGCTGGCAGGTCAATAACTGCTAGTAATCTGTTTTTAATAGATGTATCATGGTCACTTTGCTCAGTATATATTCGTACCTTCTTTGTGCGTATTTCTATGTGTTTGTTTAATATATATTGGTTAGATCTATTGGGTTGGTTTGAGACCGCACTTAACTTGTGTAACTCCGCGAATTTTCGTGCCTGTCCCAAGTCAGGAACCTCTGGTCTTTGTGAGTTTTTGCGAGTTTTTTAACATAATAAAATTGAGAAAGGAAATGGTGAATGTGTCAACGCGACAACAACTCGACCATAGAGCAGACAACAGTTATAGGCCACCAATGGGTCTTCAATGTAGCGAGAAACTCCCGCACCCGGAGGCGTCCTTCAGATGGCCTCTTAAAAATTAAGTATAAGTTTATTCATATGTTAAGGAGTTTAGTTTGACGTCCATTTTCAATGAGCTAGTACACATGTTTGTTTGTGGTCAGCTAAAGTCACATCTCTGGATTGAAGACCCGTTTGTGGCATTCGGATGTTTTTAACACTCTTTTCTCGGGTTATTCCCCATTTCCATTCTCTATTTCATTCATAAACGTAATGTTTTCATATTAGCCATGAGTTCTAATAAATCTGTGTTGTAACAGCCAGCTGAAGGACGCCTCCGGGTGCGGGAATTTCTAGTTGCATTGAAGACCTGTTGTTGACCTTCTGCTGTTGTCTGCTCTATGGTAGGGTTGTTGTCTCTTTTGCACATTCCTCATTGCCATTTTCAATTTTACTTCGGTATACTATTTGTTTTTCTTTAAAATCAATTAACACTGTTTAACTACCATTTTTTCTTTTTTCTTATTATTTTTTATCCTGTTTCATATTTCTCATATCAATCTATCGAAAAATTAAATTTAAAACGAAAATTTAGTCTGACAGACAATTATGTCACGCAGAACGTAATGTACGTTATAAGATGGATTGGATTAACATTAATAATTAACGACAAATACAAAATAAACAAGCTGCAACTTAATTGAATGACAATTGAAGGAAATAAAGAAACCTTTTACCGTACGGACAATGCGAATTTTGAAATTCATTTCTATGTGTTGTTTCCACCAAATGTCTAAAAAAAATTATGTAACGCTAAAACATTAAACACAAGAGGTACAAATGTAGCTGCATGTCAAGGATAAAGGTTTTTGCGGCTTAAATTCAAACACTTGATTATAGTATATTGAGTCTTGAATGGACATTACAGACTCACCTTTAGAACAATACAGTAGTGTTTCCTAACAATTCATACCTATTGCTGTATGTACTACATATTTATATGTAAAAAAAATTATCAGCTAACACAATGAAGTGCTAGTTAATTTAGCTTTTGAAAAACCTTGATGCACATAACACCATTACGAGATATCGTTATATGACAGTTGTATTTTAAAAGACAAATATCTATACTAGCTTTTAAGCATCACTCACTCTACTTTGTCTGCATTCAATCAATTTAAAACTTTTGTTTGATCCATCAAAAAGCATTCAAATCAATTATGATTAGATATATCGTCGAAGGACAGACTTAACAAAATTCATAAGTTAAAGACTAATAATCCTAGAAAACACACACAATATATGTTTGTCTCTTGAACGCTAACATATCTTACTTTCTCTAAATCTTTAAAAAAAAGTTTAAACAAAAATTGCAGTTTTTTTAGGGTTGTATGAAAAAATGTGACTGGTTTTTGTTTGACACCCAATATACATATTCCTGCATATTTATATTTGAGTTTTTTATTCACAAATACATATACTCAGATGCCGATTCTTTGCAAAATCTGTGCACTGAATATCTGTTACTCGTACGTTACAAAACTACGAGGCGGCAGACATAAATTACCCTCAGCATTGGTGGCAATTAACTGGAATCGTCGTCCCATTTACAAACCACACACGAAACCTCGGGCACAAGTAAACTTCAGATACCAGCGTTGAAAACTTACGAAGTTTTTTGTTGATAATCTAATCATGTTATTTTACATACAGTACTTTTCTGGGACAACTGGATAACACTTAACAGTTTAATTTACTGCCTTCTATTGACAAGGCATGGAATTGATATTTTCGGTAAAATTAAAAAAAATACCAGTCGTTACTCGCTAATTATCATCTATTAGCGCCATAGACTTTTCAGCTACATGTTGACCTTGTGCAGATAGAATATAGAATGTTAAAAATTGAACTTGCGATTGTTCGAGTGTCGGATTTGTGTGTAACTCGCGATGAGTCGTTAAAATATTTCAAAGTCAGTCGATATCTATAGAAATACCCCCAGTTGGGGGGGGGGGGGCATTCAGACTGTAGAGCTTTGTGCATTTTTAGATTTCATTGATTGCTTATTGTTGGTTATCTTTCGACTAGTAAGAAATAGTCCATGCATTTTCAGGACGATGTTCAGTGGAGAAGTGAAAGATTCGATGAACAGGAAATTATAAAAAAAAAAAATAATAAAATGGCTGATGTGATTTCTTTTCAACTTAGAAGTGCATACTTGATTTACTACCAACCCAGATTCCCTTTAGTCATGTTTGTATCTACATATCGCCTAACTGTCTGCATGCTATAAGGAAGATCGGGAAATCAGGGGGGCCTCACCAATTCCCTTGTATCCTTTGTTCTGAAATACTGACATTTTTTTAACTTAAAAGTGACAATCTAAGCCCGCCGTAGATTTCAAAGATGACATTTTTCTGGAAACTCTTTTGATACAGCCTTTATATGTACAGACTATAATTTCGTCGTATTCTATGGACATTGAAAGACCGGGTGTTTTCCCTATATATCTTGAATATCCAATTGGCACTTTGAGCCCTCCATATTCATAGCAGACGTAACTTGTACCCACATTCCTTTTAGTCACATTTGTATCTACAAAAAAAACTAATTGTCTGCATAATACTAAGAAAATTGAGAGATCAGGGGGATCTCAGCATTATTCTGTGCTCTTTGTGCTGAAATTTAAAAAAAAATTGTAACTTAAAATTTAAAGTGACAATCAAAGCCCTCCGTAGATAACGATAATGACATTATTATGTTTTTTCTCAAACATATTAATACTCTATACCAATATACTCTTCAGTACAGATTTCTCCTGTGAGTGTTAATACCTTTTTATACTAATATAACATAGTAGCAATTATATAGCGCTGATATTACTTCATTTATTTCAATAAGTTGGCGGGGTTGCTAGATAAGCGAAGTCAATATCGTTCATGTATTACCAGTAGTTTTTGGGTCATGGTCATTCATCCAGTTAAGATATATAGGTAATACATACACAGAGTTAATTACTATTTTTATTTTTAATCAAACCAGAGTTTAGAAACATGGTGTTATTTTCAATGGTAGCCAGACTAAATGATATGGACATTGTACTGCAATGTCATAATGTGCATCGCAGGGACATCTTGAATTCGTTATGCCTAAATAATTGAAATGCAATACAATTAAACAATCTCCTCACTTTATTATCTGCAATCAAACTTATTCAAACCTAGTAATAGCCGTTCAAATCATAAAATACACTTTATTGCAAATAAAACATAACAACACAATGTATAATATCCGAAATTCTTTTTTTAAAGTGAGGCGAACATTCAAAGTTATTTTGGAAGGTAATATTACTCTTTTCATACCTAAACACACATTGTATAAATAAACTGTAACTCCAGCACTTTTACATTGGAAATACAGAAGCATGTAGTATGATATGAAGAACCTGAATGTTTTGTACATCAGCTAACTATTTGGTATTTCAAGTCATTTGAAAATAATGCTTATTCACATGCACAAGTATCAATATCAAAATAATTTATTATGTGCCTTTTATATCAGCAGGAACATTCAGTTTACCTTATGTGAAGGTAGCACTTTTAAACAGTATAGTCAATTCATAATAAAAATAATCGTAAATAAGCATCATAACAATATACATTATTAGTTAATTAGACACTGTATAACTGCATGCAGTAGATTGAAATGTTTAAACAGATATCATTCATATTATCCTTAATATTACGAACTTAAGATATTAAAGTCATATGAAACGAGTGACTGGTGAAACATAATATCATAAACTTAGTCTTCTGTGTACGATTTTATAATTTTTTTCGCATACATTTCGTATAATCGTCACCAAAGAAGCATGGATATTCAGGTATATGCCCTATATAACAGGTACAATTAGATATAGTTTATCTTATTTACAGAGCGATGTTAACGTTTGATTTTACATTCGCACCTGCGTATTGCGATCACCGAATTTTTACAAGAAAGATCACCATGAGTTAACTGTATACGAAAAATAAAAATATGTCGGCGAATTGTCTGCTGGAAGCAAGTTATTAGAAATAGGTAAACTTCTTCTATATTTGGACAAATAATAGAATGTTCTTGAGACAAAAAGTATAATTTCATCAAACTTAGCCATTTATTTAAAAAAAAAAAAAACAACATATTCATATTTTTTTTAATTTAGATTTCATATGACTTTAACATTTTTCAATTAGTACAAAAAGAAACCGTTATATGAAGTATTTTGCTAATAAGTATCTTATCAGTTATTCAAAACATCTTGAGTAAGGATTTGGTGGATCTGGTGGTGGCGGTGGTGGAAGTGGTGCCCACGGTACTGGTTTTTCACCAGCAAAATCATTCAAATCAACTATTGTAGTGCTTAAATCAAAATAATGATCTGTAATAAACATAGACGCGTTTTACATATCTGAAAAACATAATATTGCGTTCTCTGTCAAATGTTTCAGCCATCACAGATTATCTAAACCATCTACCTGTTTAGCAATCAAACATTTCTGTTCAGCCATATCATTTTATAGACTATATTTAATTAAGCAAAACAATGTTTGGGTAATGGACAGTGTTGACACTACTAAAATCAGTTATCAAAATTTGCAAACAAAATAAATAATTCATATACGTATACATACTCTTTCTTCCTGAAATCTAAGTCCTAGGAAGATGTAAATAATTGAACATTGTTTTGTTTCTCCTACCATTGTAACGTTAATGTCAGTTTCCGTGATTACGTCTGGCCTGTGTTGTAACTACCATTAATATAATTGTACAAGATGTACTTTGTTATAGAAATTAAAATCACCCATGACAGTGTATAATAGTTATATCTATTTCATGCTGAAAAAAGTGTATACAAAAAACCATCAGACCCTTTATCAAACAGAGAAGATTACTAAGAAAAACAAAGTCAAACGCTTTCAAAACATAGAACAATTTGTTTCATACTTGTTCGAGTCATTTTTCGAATAAATTTGTTGGTTAGTAGTAAACCGCTGTTCAAATGTCACAGCTGTACCTGGATTCATAGCTAACTGAACCTCCGTTTTTTCACGTTTATTTTATGCGAATAATTATTTAATGTTACCTCTTGAATGATTTTGAAAATTGTTGAACTCTATTGAAACTCCTTCTGAATAACTATGGCATTCATAAATGATGTTGTCTTTTAGGCCGTCCATTTTCTGGTCTTCATACTCATCTTTGTCCAGTTCATCTTATTAAAACATATATATATATATATATATGAATTAATTGAAGTGAGTAATATTAAACTCTGTTTATTTTAGCACATCCATTAATAAGCATACAGATCTAATTATATGTCAAATCAAAGAACGTGTTATTTATGTAATATCAGATAAGCCTTAAAAATATAAAACAACACGTTTAATAATTCATTGCGTCCGAAGCGCTTTTCTGGATTTACCTTCATCAGGAACGCTCAAAGCCAAACATTTGAAATCCGAAGATGTATAAGTACCGAAAATCGTTGAAGAGCTATATGTTAAAAATACCTAAAATAAATAGCCAAATTCATCTAAAGCCAACTTTGCCTGAGGGAGTTGAAACCTTAGTTTCATAATAATTTCAAAATTTATAAACGGACAATTTTAGTAAAGTTTGTTTAATCATGTCAGTACCGAAGCACTGACTACTGAGCTGATGATACCCTCGGGGACTGATAGTCCACCAGCAGAGGTATCGACCCAGTGATGTAAAAATATAAAACAACACGTTTAATAATTCATTGCGTCCGAAGCGCTTTTCTGGATTTACCTTCATCAGGAACGCTCAAAGCCAAACATTTGAAATCCGAAGATGTATAAGTACCGAAAATCGTTGAAGAGCTATATGTTAAAAATACCTAAAATAAATAGCCAAATTCATCTAAAGCCAACTTTGCCTGAGGGAGTTGAAACCTTAGTTTCATAATAATTTCAAAATTTATAAACGGACAATTTTAGTAAAGTTTGTTTAATCATGTCAGTACCGAAGCACTGACTACTGAGCTGATGATACCCTCGGGGACTGATAGTCCACCAGCAGAGGTATCGACCCAGTGATGTAAAAATATAAAACAACACGTTTAATAATTCATTGCGTCCGAAGCGCTTTTCTGGATTTACCTTCATCAGGAACGCTCAAAGCCAAACATTTGAAATCCGAAGATGTATAAGTACCGAAAATCGTTGAAGAGCTATATGTTAAAAATACCTAAAATAAATAGCCAAATTCATCTAAAGCCAACTTTGCCTGAGGGAGTTGAAACCTTAGTTTCATAATAATTTCAAAATTTATAAACGGACAATTTTAGTAAAGTTTGTTTAATCATGTCAGTACCGAAGCACTGACTACTGAGCTGATGATACCCTCGGGGACTGATAGTCCACCAGCAGAGGTATCGACCCAGTGATGTAAAAATATAAAACAACACGTTTAATAATTCATTGGTTGGTAGTATTATAGACATATTTGATTCAACGACATATTCGTGATATTGTGTTTCTCTCACAGTACAATGCAGTAGCTAGTAGTTTTAAATATTGTTGGTAGGTCTTCAATATTTTGCAGCATTTGTCATGATCAGCACATTATGAGGAAACAAAGAGGCATAACACAAGAAATGAATACTTACACATGTACATTCGTTTTTAAATAACTGCATTGCAAAAAGAAAAAAAACAACAACAGTTACTGTAAGTCTACAGAACACAACATAGGAAACTAAAGCAAATGCAATTACACGTTCGCGTTGAAGATCAGATATACAAAACGTGTGAATCTCAATCATGTAGATCTAAGTAATCAACGACTCTTTGTCAATAAATATTCTATGCAATAAATTCTCTTTTATCTTTTATTTCAATTTCTATTTTTTACCTCAAAATGATGTGGATACGTACAAAGAGAGACAACTCTTATCTTCCAAGTTTTCCATGTACAACTCTTACATTACATGTATCAAACCAAAATAATGAAGTTACTTTTATCCTTAGTCTCTCATTTAATTATCAAACACAACTGATATATTGAAACTACATTGTATCTAATAAGAATTAAGCCTCTGATATAATAAGGATTAACATGATTAATGGATTTGGAATGTTTTCATCTAATTTTTCGTGCATAAATGACAGTGCATCATAAACTTCTAAAGGCTGGTTGGTATAAATATACATAACCGGCCACGTCCACTTGTATTTTTGTCCATCTGATGAGTTAAGCCTTTTTCAACTGATTTTTATAGTTCGTTCTTATGTTGTACTGTTATACGACTGTCCCAGGTTAGGGGAGGGTTGGGATCCCGCTAACATGTTTAAACCCGCCACATTATTTATGTATGTGTCTGGCTCAAGTCATGAGCCTACATTTCAGGGGTTGTCGTTTGTTTATGTGTTACATATTTGTTTTTCGTTCATTTTTTTTAACATAAATAAGGCTGTTAGTATTCTCGTTTGAATTGTTTTACATTGTCTTATCGGGGCGTTTTATAGCGGACTATGCAGTATGGGCTTTGTGTTGAAGGCCGTACGGTGACCTATAGTTGTTAATGTCTGTGTCATTTTGGTCTTTTGTGGGTAGTTGTCTCATTGGCATTCATACAACATCTTCTTTTTTATATGTTTATTGATTGCTCATGTTTAAAATTGTAGTATGTTGTATTTCATGTATATGTACCAAGTTGTACTTTAAAATAAAAAAATACATATATAATCTATATATATGATAACAACTCATCAAAGACTAAAACAATTTGTTACAAAACTAAGATACACCTAACTGCGGTCAAGCTTAGCGAAAGGTCGCACGACATAATCAGTCAAACGAACTGTTTTAGATTAACTCTTTAAGGAACGATCGTTTTCATTAGTCAATTCAAACCTTCGACCTCACACCTGCGAAAATAGAACACACATCTTATAACGTTGAATGAACTGAGAAATGTTCACGTAGCTGGGCAAGGTCGTTAATAGCTTCCAACGTCGTATTCACGTAAATGATTTCGTTCTTGATTATCCAATTTGATTCTATCTTTTATACATGTGCGTGTAAAATTCATTGATTGATAATTTTAAGCAATAGTAAAATTTCAAACTTTAAAACCTGAACTTTTTTCCCATCGACATATTTAATTCAACTGTCTCCTCTCTTAAATAAGAGACGACATCAAAAGTTCAATGTAAGATAAACTTAATTCACATTGTGTTTTCACTGACACTCCCCCCCCCCCCTTCTTAACTTATTTTGTGGAAAATTGATTGACCAAAATGGATGTATGTAAAAATCCGTGTCATACAGACAAAAAAAAGCAGCAATACCCCCAACCCCCAAATTATTCGACTTAATTTGTAAGGCCCTATGTATGGGCATTATGTTTTCTTGTCTGTTCGTCCGTCTGTTCGTCCGTCCGTCTGTCCCGTTTCAGGTTAAAGTTTAAGTTAAAGTTTTGGTCGAGGTAGTTTTTGATGAACTTGAAGTGTGATCAACTTGAAACTTAGCAAACATGTTTCCTATGAAATGATCTTTCTAATCTTAATGCCAAATTAGAGATTTTATCCCATTTTCACGGTCCACTAAACATAGAAAATGATAGTACAGATAGGGCATCCGTGTACTTTGGACACATTCTTTTTGTAATCCTACATTAATCTTTTGATGTCGTACGTAAGGGAGCTACCATTTATTTTGTTGGGGGAACTTGAATGAAACAATTTGTCCTGCATTTTTGTAGTTGTAATTTCTATCCCGTTTTTTTAAAAATTCAGTCTATTCAGTCCTGCCTTTTTTACTAGTTTATCTTCATTTTTAATTACATAAATCGCCATCCTGCCTTTTTTTGCCAAGTTTCTCATCTTGCCTTTTCTTCAAGTATACTTAATGAACTCGATGAATTAACGTTGTACTTTAAATGAAATCGTACTTAACTACACAAATAACCAATTTACATGCTAAAGATATTGCTCGATTTTTTTTTAGTAAATGGGTCTGTGTTATAAATTTTCATGTTCACTATTCATATTCTTTCGCAAGTTTAAGGTATTCGACATATAATAGTGTGATTTTTTTTCTGATTCAGTTTACTTGATTTTGTAAAAAAATCACGAAATTCTAAGTAAATTCAGAACATGTAACCAACCACGCTTTGTTTAGAAAAAATGGAGATTGCAAACCATGGCACAGTGGAAGGAAACTTACTATATAAACTCCAGCGATATACTTCATGAATTTATAATTAACTGTTTTGCTATTCTCAATTGAAAAACGAAAATAAATTTTAAACTGTAAATATTTAAATATAATAGAATAGAATAGAATATTTTTATTTCCCAAATTACAGGGCCCGTAAAATCAGATACAATTGATTTACATAATTGGTTACAACAACAATAATAGCGGCATAAACATATATAGTTGGAATATAAGTATTGGCCGGATCAAGCTAAACCACATATACGTATATATTGTGAATAAAATAATAATAAAATTACATTATATATGTATTTATTCTCAAATTTTTAACTTGACTTAGTGTCAGTGTTCATACCTGATCTCCTTAATTCAAAACATTCACAAATATAGCAGTCCAGTTTTTCTATAAGAGTAACATTTTCTTGGGTCAAGAACCATAAAAATTTAAAAGATTTATTTAAATTTATAAAATTATAACAGTTGATAAAAATGTCTTGAAAAAAATCGTCCCTATGAATATCATAAAGAGGGCTTTCTAATAACGTTCTTCAACGTTACCAAGTGAGCAATTAGAACAAAGACGCTCAGATCTTTCTTTGGTTTTTTGTTTAATATCTGTCTGTCTCAATTTTTAAAGAGTGAGCTCTTATTCCTTAAATAGAAACATACATGACCAGTGGCGGATCCAGAATTTTTCATAAGGGGGCCCGCTAAACGACATAAGGGGCCTCTTCAGCCATGCTTCAGTGATTCCCTATATAATCAACCAAATTTGTCCCAAGACAGGGGGAGCAGGCCCTCCAGGCCCCCTTCCCCTGGATCCGCTTATGATGACATAGAAAACAATCAGTTTTAAAAAGCGTGTTTATTCATTAAATGTATTGATAAAAAGGTGAGTTCCTTCTTGTACATGCATTTGGTAATCCTAAATTTCTTGATATTTCGTTTATCAGTTTATCATACATGTGATGATTTTGTATTTCATTTTAAATACGCATGCATACTACCATAGATCACTTTGGCAGACAGTTCAACAATGTTATGTAAAGCTCTTTTCTTACGATATGAAATAAAAAGATAACTGTTCATCCAATTCAAATCGAATACAGTACATGTATATTGTTCTTAATAAACTATACGAAGTTTCTATTTATTTTATTATCTAATATGTATTTATTTATTATTTAGTTCCACACATTCAAAAGAAATAATCTTCGCCTAGGTGAAATTTCAATCCTTTTTACACCAACATGCCTTCGCTTAATTCATTCACTTGCACAAATAATATGATTATTGTTGTTAGTTCCTACCTTTGGGAATAATTTTCTCTGTTTATGATACTTTATTTCTGAATAACCAAACGCTATAACTACTGTGTGTTTGTTTTATAGCATGAAAATAATAAAAGAGAAATGTGCAACCAATCAGAAATTATTGTAATGGATCAGTATTATGAAATCCTTACTAAGTAACTACGACATTATCAGGATAATAACCTACCGTCAGTATGAAAGAAATTAAAAATGGTTCATGTATTCATCCGTATAAAAGCGGCACATTTATTTTATTTTATCCTTACATTTTTCATAATGCGGTACAAACATGACAAAATAATTGTGTTGCTGCATGCATAAAGAACTCCAGTATAATATTTCGACCCAACTATTTGAAATTCAAAAATCATTTATTCAATTATTTTGCCCAAAGTTTGTAAACTATTTACATTCGTACTAACATAGTACATTCGATCCTGTGTTAGTTCGCGTGCACACTACAATTGTTGTTGTATTTGAATCTTTCGGCTAATAAAATGAGACGTTTCAAGTTGTTCGTTTGTGATATGCCAGAAGGTTATCAATGAACTATCAAACGCTAAACTTGACTGCATTCAGTGTAGTTAAATCTTTAGCTTGGATATCAAACTAATAGTTTTTTTTGTAATTTATTATGTTATCAACAGGTTATCAAAAGAGAACCGAATATTTACATAAGACAGTGAAATTTAATTCAATATCATAAATGATATGGCTGTATTATTTCAAAGGGAATATATGATAACTTCAAAGTAACTAATTATTACTGAGCTAAGATTAAAAAGTAAAATCACAAAAGTACTGAACTCCAAGGAAAATTCAAAAAATAAAGTCCCCAATCAAATGGCAAAATTAAAGGTTCAAACACATCAAACGAATGGATAACAACTGTCATATTCCTGCCTTGGTACAGGCAGTGACTGTGAATGTATATGATTATAGAAATAACTTCAATTACTATCTAATATAAATTTTAAAAAAAGTGTGCTGACATATTTCTGATAATTATCGTGTTTTACCGGCTAATGATTATATAAAAATTTTAATCTTCTTCTTTTGACAGGGGTTCCAGTTATATATCTACTTTTTTTCTGGTAGTTCTCAGAAATAAACACTTTGGTGACGTTACATCCATATATGTGTTTACCTAGTGGTATACTGTCTAAAAAAACTGAAGTATTATATTTTATTTCCTCTAAAATAGTTAATTTGACGTTACCGTTTTTAATCAATTGACACCTTTTTACAATTTGAGATTATACATGTCTTCTCTTGTGTCTTACTTTTTGTGTGGCTTTGTAGTTTGCTGTGAAAAAATGACGCGTGTCGATACATGAACATACCTTCCGACATACTTCTAATCGAAATACAAATCAGATAAAAGTTTACGAAAAAAAGTGGTAATTATGAAACTTCAAATAGTACTTGTCTATTTCTTATCTGACATGTACCCTCTTTTCACAATGACTGTTGTCTACGGTTGTCGCTCGTGTTTTGGTATTCTGCACACTGAATATTTGTTAACAATTTCAATATAATGAAAACATTGGTTTAAGGATGTACTTAAGTGATCTAAGGTAAAATTCAATAAATCAAGAATTCAAAATTGATACTTTAAGCTGGAAGAGTATTAGTTAAGGATTAAAATAAGCTTAAAATATTGATAGGTCATGGAGCGCCTTTTCGAGATATTTGTTTTCATAAAATATGACGGGAAAATGCAGATTCTGACTTTTACCTTCTATTTCCCTTGGTATTATCAATTCAAAAGAAACAAATCAAGAATCTGCTTAAATTTTTACAAACGACCTTTTATAAGCTATGAAGTCTTATGTTAAAAATTAATAGGTGTAATTGGGCAAAATAGTTTACCTTGTACCGTATGGAAAAACTCCAAGGAGTCCGAACATTTAACACTTACTCCAAAACCACACCTAAGTACATTTTAAATGTGTCACTGCCTTACAAACTTCAACTTTAAAATAAGATCTACTTTTAATGTTACACCTTATATATATATATATACTAATCAAATGCAAACAAGTTTGATATCATTAAAAAGGTTTACCATATTTATCTTCTTATTTAGAAAGGGTAGTAACTCTATATGTGTTATGTTTTCAATGTTTTTCTTTTTTTTTTGCTAAGTATTTCGTTCTTTTCGGAATTCAAAAGCCCTTGAACCCCATGTTTCCTCTTCCCGACTTAAAAATGTTCACCAATGACGCATGTGGATTCAATTGGTATATCAAATATATATTATCATGATTGCAGACTTACAAAAGAGTCAATTGTTATTTGAATGATAAAATATGAGTTATTTTCGTTTCATGAGTATTTACTATACATTTTGTGAATCAAATCTGTATGTTATAAGAAAATCCTTTATTCATGTTATTTGTATGAACAAATTATGAAACACAAATTGGAAATCAAATCAATAAACAACTGATATTAAAAAGTTTACTAATGGGAATCCATTGAACAATAGCAAAAAAAAATATCACTCATCATTTCGCTTATTGTTCTCGTGCTTCATAATTCTGTATTGATTGATTATCACGATCGGTACAGTTTTCGAATAAAAATTGACGAACCAAACAGTTCTGATGATAATACGTCATTGAATCTTGATTAAAAAAAAGCACAGGGGACTTCATTCTGATTTGCATTGGTTCTATAAAACCTCTCAGGAGTCAAAAAATTCTAGAATTAAACTTTTGTCTTAACCCGATTTTTGGGTTCATACGACATGTACGACATTAAAAAAATAATTGGCGAAGAAAAAAATCATTTGGCGGTGCACTTCTTTTTTTGCTACGGCCCTTTTAAGATACCCAATTTTGATGATTTTCGCATTTTTCATCAATTTTTACCTATTTTGGGGCTATTATCGTGAAAATAAATACAGTGCTAGAATTAAACTTTTTTTCATACTTTCAATAAAGATGAAGTTGACCAATCTCAATAAATTTAAGTTAATAAAACTGTAGGTATATAGTAGTAGCTATTATAAAAAAGTTTTATCATATCTTGATGCTTTTGTGTGTCAAATTAACCATGCTGATAATTTTGTAAATTTATAATTTTTCTTTATTTTAGGAACAAAATGCATATTTTTTTTATTGTTTTTTATAGATCATTAAAAAAATATATACCTAAGAAATTTGAAAAGAAAAAGGGATATGGGATGTAAATATTCATGGTAAAATCATTTTTTATATCTCTCACCCATTTTCTCAAAATGTTGGATAAAAAGAAAGACCCATTTTTGGCCCCAAAATATAGCAGGTTTACAAAGTTGTGAAAATGTAATCTTTTAGCTATTTATTGGAAAAAAGAATGCTTCTGCTATATAAATATGGATCGTTTTTGACAATACAATGCACATATATCGTGTACTAGCATCATCAAGTCATACTAAATTACTGAAATTTTCACAATTTAAGCATTTTAATTAAATTTTAGACGATGTTCGTCCAAAATAAAAGTGGCCGCATTCGTGTTCATTCATAATATTGAAAGGTAAGTTGTATTTGATGATAATACATAACATATATAAAGGTTGAGGATGAACACGGTTGCGGCCACTTTTATATTTGACAAAAACCATCTGAAAAGTGACGTTTTTTGGCATATTTGATCAAAGCTTAAATCGGAGCGTTTTTACTGAATAAATCAGTTAAAATATTTCGCATAAACTAATTGAATCAATTGAAATAAACACTCAAATGATTAAAAAGTTCCAAAACCTGAAATTTAAGGCCAAAATCTGTCTTTACCGGACCTACTCCTTTGATTGTAACATTTTTTAAATACATTGATATTTCCAAATTGTATACCATATTTTGGAAATAATTCCAGATCGAGATTTCAACGAGACTGAAACGTCAGAAAAAAATACATCCTTAAGAAAGAGTCCACAATATCAAGAAGTCGTTTTCAGTAAAAAAAAGATCGGCATTCGTATGGGAACCAACTGTGCCCCTCTTTATGCAAACTTGTTCTTCCATTCATTGGAGGCTGACTTCATACAGGAATTTATTAGGAACATACAATCTCTTAACTTTTCGCTTTAAAAAGAATTTCTTAAACTAAATAATTCAAAGGTTGGCGACTCTGTTAACAACGTCTATCTGATCGAAACTTGAAATGAGTAAAACAACATTTACAGTTAAGTCTGCTTCATATTTAGACTATTATCAAAAAATATAGGGTCGGTTGAAATAAAAGAATTACTACAAAAGTAATGATTTCTGCTTCACAATTTGAACTTTGAATTTATTCTAAGTGTGTATTTCCTATCTTGATATTATATAGAGAGCTGTTGCTCACAAGAAAGCTATTAAACCAATAGTTCTAAGGGGGTGGTGAAGTAGAAGTTAGCACTTCAAAAACGTTACGGGCGCCAACTGGCTGGAATATCTATTTCACAGATGATACCGGATATGTGGTTAATGTCGTAACCACAACATTTACAATCCCGTTTCTTCTTTTAATTTGACCTACCGAATCCAGGATCGATTCACTCTTTCAGAGCTACAGGAATCACCCACAGTTTCTTGTAGGGTTATTGTTTCTCAGTCTTTAGTTCTCTATGTAATGTTGTGTGCACTTTTGTTTGTCTGTTGTCTATTTTTTTTTATTGTTTAACCGTGGAGTTTAATTTTGACGAGAGCAAACTAATTCGACAAAAGTCAAACGGACCAAAACCAACGAACAAAAGTAAAGTAAAGTTGGACGAAAAAAAACTGTCGAACAAAAAACTAAAAAGACCGAACGCAAACAACACTAAAGCAAAAGTGGCGGATAAATGCAAAAATATCGGACAAATGGCAAATCAATGTTAATGTCTGACATGAAGCTACGTATCAATATTTGGCGATTTGATTAATTTTGCATCTTAATTATATTTTCTGATTATAAGCTTTAGCTGTGCATAATCCAGAATAAAACATTGTAAAATTAACCGTAGTGTGCCTATGGCTTCTGTCAAATGTAAGGGGGAAAAGCTTTGTTCGTGATAGGCACTGATACTGAGTAGCCTTGGATGAACAGAACAAACAATTAATAGGCCACATACAAATTTTTAATATGCATCCCAAAATCTGTCTAGTATCATATATGCCTGACGAAATAGAATAATACAAAGCACCAAACACATAAATTGTGTTGTCTCGGTTAGAATAGGAACAAAACAACATGGAAGCTTTTTAGAGACGCGATAGGAAACATACCTTTCGTTTTTCTGGAACGATTTATTTTGTGCACACAAACTGCTAGAAAAATAATTGTTATCATCACAGCTGCCAGTGAACAGATCAATAGGCTGGTGCTTCTCTTATCCAAATCGTTCATGGTCGGTCAAGTGTAAGGGGCCTAGAAAGCGTTTAATAGTAAATTTAAATATACTATTATAAACCAAAAATGAAATAACGACGATGTAGACGAAATGCGCGTTTGGTGTATTAAATGATAATCCTTGTAGCTTTGATAACTAATTACTGATTTATTTAATTATCAAAATAAACAATAATGATTTTCTGTTTAATATGTTTTGTTTTGTCGGTAAAAGAAATTGCAATTAAATAACTAACGAATCAGGTAGGTTTGATAGCTTTTACACTCATGCTAAACTCCGCCACATGTTTTACGTGTTTCTACCTAGACATCCTCTGTTAAAAGATGGTGTGTGGCTGCTGCTGACCATCTTTTTCGCCTTTTTGTCATTATGGTATAATACATATACTTTTAAAAAAGGTTGCCGATTTAGATTGTTTCACTAAATATATTCAATAGATTCAGATGAATTTCATTGACAATGAACGAATAATAAAAAAATTACATCGAGGTGATATGCAAATTTTAATTTGATAATTCATAAGACTGGGTATAAACTAAAACTATAAAAAGAGAAACTATCGATATCGGCTGTTTATTTTACTAATAACGGATTAAAATGCATATCCGTTGACAAAATTAAACATAGATTTACAGATTTACCGTTGTACAAAGCTTGTCTTTCTTTATTTTGATAAAAAAAAACATTATATTCAATATTATCTTTAATACCTTTCAATTATTGATATAATAAAGGTTTTTATAAAATAACGTTTAATAATAAAATGTGTGTATAATCATTTAATGAATTATGCAAACTATCGTTCTGCAATCAAACTGTTCTAATCAGGATTTCGTCTGTTTTTGTAGTTCATTCATGTTTCTCGTTTATTGTTTTTATTTAGGTTAGGCTGTTGGTTTTCCCGTTCGAATGGTTTTACACTAGTAATTTTGTGGGGCCCTTGATAGCTTGCTGTTCGGTATGAGCCAAGGCTCGATGTTAAAGGCCGTACCTTGACCTATAATTGTTTACTCTTATAAATTGTTACTTGAATAGAGAGTTGTCTCGTTGGCACTCATACCACATCTTCTTATACCTCTTTGACACATTCAAACTGCGATTTCACTGTTTTCTTGTGGGCAGGGGTTAATTTCTCAAATCAACGATTCATTTGTACTAACTATTTTGTTTTATCTAAATCCGATTTTTAAAACGGTATTTTCGGGTTGTTCACACAAAATGATATTGAGAGCTCTAACGACAAATGACAGTGTTCCAACATTTGAAAACAAGATAGTTTACGAGGAAACGTGCGAAACTTATCAATGAAGTTATTACTTTAACCTTATTGTATGATAAAATTAAAACAAAGCATGAAAAAAACTGTGTATAATGACTGCGTCGTTAACAAAGGTAAATCCATTAAACATCCCAAAGGACATTTTTGTTTATAAACGCTATATATATTAAAACATATTTGAATTAATTGTATCCTAAAGCATACGATATGTGATTTATTTTCTTTTCGTGAAGAACAGGAAGATTTGAAAAATAGAAATATCTCAACAGTTATGATTGTTTCAAATACGTCAATCCACTTGTGTTTTAAGTTTAATATAGAAAAAAAAATCATAACGTTTGAGATATTTCTATTTTTAAAATCTTCCTGTTCTTCGCGACTATTGTACGCCTGAGATAATCCCACCTGATTTGCAGTTGTTTATGTTTATAATATAAAGTCGACAAAGGATGACAAACGATTTCTGAATCTGGTGTTTCTGTAGAATCATAATTTAGGTTCAAATTATAAACATAGTGTAAGTATTCTATATATAGAATATGTAATGTAATTTATAATAATTTGAAGTTAAGACGGATGAATTAAAACATACCTACAACTATTTCACAATGAGTCTTAAGTCCTCAATTTCAAACACTGTATTGATTCACGCATTGAAATGCCGAAAGTGAAATTTCCGTTTCTGTGACTTATACTATAAACAAACGTTTGGTCTTTAAATTATGTCACTTCCTTGTATAACATTCACTTTACATTTGTATCAATGCAAAGGATGAGATATATAAAGAAGTAACTTTCAATAAACACCAGTCATATTATCATGACATTGAGAAGGTAAATTTCATGCATGATGAATTATAACGACGGTTATTTAAACCAAGGAGTAATGTATAGAATAGGCATACAGTAATTTTTCATTAAAATAAGGTTGACAAAACAATTTACAATTATAGTTAATGAGTTCAACACGTTTTTTTTTTGTTAAATTTTATCAATTAAAAGAAAGAGTGTTTTTTTTTTTCAGAAGAAAGCGATATAGTACAAGAAATCAGAACATTTCTCAAAAATCTATTTTTAAATTGTCGATAATATGCATAGTTATACACTAACTTACGTAGTAGTTAGCAACTATACATGTATATGGATAATTTTGCCTACTTTTAAAAAAAAAATGTAATCGTAGATAAAGTGTCTAAATTAACAAACGGGAAATTGCCATTTACGACGTTAATTATGTAATACTCCTACTATGAAGACTTGTTTTAGACTGAATGCTTGATGTTTGTATCTGTTCTACACATCGATCATGTGTCAATATAAATGTTCTCAAAGTATATGTATATCGCTCGTATGGTATGTGGTTCCATATCTTTAAAATTATTTCGGAAACATTTTGTTGATATTTTGGAGATTAAAGCTTTGTGAATTGTTTGTATGCATAAAAGAAGATATGCATTTGAATGCACCATCTGCATGAAACCCAACAAGCGGACGAATGCATCGTCCGAACTATGCAAATTAACAGCGTAAATGATGAAAATAATTTTACTTTCTAGCATTTTGTGCAGTTAATGGAATATAATATATTATATAGTAACTTTCTCGATACCATTACTATTTAAAACATAAGCATGAAGTTCCTTGTCCGTATGAAATCCACACGTGCTTTGAATTTTTGTGTTCGATCATGAACACACAAATTCTTTTCTCTTGTACTTAACTTTTAAAAAAAACTCAAACACATTGCACGTTTTCTTAGTCAATCAATTATTTTTTTTTTATTTCAATTCGTAATTCTATATTGAATTACCTAGCTCTACGTGATTTATCATGAACATTGTTTTATTAATCACAAAAATATGGACATGAGGTGACGGCGTTAAACATGTTAGGGGGCGCCCTCTCACCATCCAATCCCCCCTTGCATGGGACAGTGTTGTAACAGTACAGCATCTGAACAAACTATAAACATTAGTTGAAAAGAAATTAACTTATCAGATCGATTCAAAGTACGAAAATACTATATGAAAAATCCTTATAAGTGTTTAGTTATTGTCGATGCAAGACACTGAAGAGTTGTGCTTATACTTGATAATTATTGTTATTTCACTTAACGCGATCAAAACTATGTCTTTTACAACATGTACAATGTGCTTTCTCCTTCATTTTTAGCCACATATGTATGTGTTTAACTTATTAATAAACTCTGCATCAAATTGGCTTTAAATTAATCTGTGTCAAAGATACATTTCTTGGTTTTAAAGTAGATATTTGTTTGTCTTTGCTTATGTTTGTTAATTCATTTCAAATCATGACAGAAAACAACGATTGTGTATAAATCTCGTAAGCGTTATATACAACAATAAATATAGCATTCATAATCACTGATCGAGAGTGGGAGAACTTGCCCATTTAAATTTTGATTATTATTTAACACAATGCAATTATAGTTAAAATGGATAGAGTATAGCATCACTAATTTAGATTTGATAAATGAACATGTATAATTGAAGTGATCGGGATATGATAATACCAACCAAAACATATTATGATACTCTTTATCTATTTCTGGATATACAGATTTAATTGACAACATAAACTATGCTTTGGTTGTCAAAATCATTTAATCGTTTTAGGTTTGTGAACTTAAACCTCTTTATCTTTATACAGAGAAATGCTAAAATAAAATTTTGAATTGTAATTCTGTTTTCATCAAAGCTAATAATACTTAAAAAGTTGTATTATAGTTATCTTGTCTGTATTGCACTTTATCCAAAAACATGTAAGGTGATGTGTTACGACGTTTTAGGTATGTTATTTTATATCAAGTAGTGGAATTTCAGCAAACTTTGTTCAGCTCCAAATAATCTTAAATGTATTTTCCGGGTGCAAAATTCAAATATTTATAATCATTATCATTTTATGAATTTTCAAGGTGAAAGTATTGAATATTTATCTACACTAAATTTAATTAATCTATACGGTCACGCCATCAAATATTATTTTGTACATAAGTATTGTATAACTGGGTATTCAATCTAGTCAACAGATAAATATCATTTGAATAATATATTAAGATATCAAATGAAAATCATTAGATCCTTACTATTGATAAACATAAACATTAACACATGGTATTAATATAGACCTACATATATATATAAAGGTGTCCTCGTGGAGTTCCACGTTTATGACTTGTAAATACTACGATGAACATTTGACATAACAATTTTAATTATATAACTATCCGTATTAACCTTGCATATACTTTTTTTTACTGATAACTTGCTAACCGTTGTCTTGGTAACTCTTACGTAGCATATTTGACGTATCTACTGGTTATATGGGTTATCGATCATTTATCATTCATCGATCAGTCAAACATCTAAGATCAATCATCATCAATCAGTGATATTCCCGTCAAAAAGTAACACCTAATGCTGCAAGTATTGTATATAATTTAAAATATGACAGTTAAAATGAACCGAAGCCCCTGAATGGAGTTTTATACACAGAATAATATTCTTCTTTCATTAACAATATTTATCATTATGGAGGATTAGGAGGGTCTGGTGGTGGAGGTGGCACCCACACCAATGGCTGGTCTTGGAGTGTTTTAATCAAATCAACAGACATCTGTGTTCCATCTGCAAGAAATAAATTATTATTCATCGATAAATTGTGTTATGATTGCGAATAATAACTACCAACGAAGTGATGAATGTTGTATTTTGATTATTTTTTATGGAAATATAGTGAAAAGGTAATGAGCAGATGCTATGCATGACTAAAAGATGCAACATCAACAAATATACTACTAAATATTTTAAAGATAACCTCGTCTTCTTATAAATTTTTAAATTGTAATTCAGCTGATTATGTCAAATATGGAAAAAATAAACATGAGAAATGTTCGTCTCAAATGAAATTCTATACGGAAAGTCCTTTATCAAATGACAAAATCAAAAACTCAAACGCATCAAATGAATGGAAAACAACTGTCAATATTCCTGACTTGGTACAGATAGGCATGCATTATGTAATAAATGCTTAATTAAATCTTGTGTCATAGCCACGTAAACCTCGTTTAAACTCTTTTTAAAATCAGTTACCTCAGTTATAATATGCATAAGGCCATTGTACACCTCATTGCACCACAAATGGATTATAAATAACAAATGCACATTATAACTGGCGCTTTATTCATAATAATCATATCATTGTAATCAGTTTTTTTATGACATTGACGCAGTGTTTGTCTACATAACTTGTTTTATGTGGTTCGTTATCATACTTATCTGATAAAAACAAAATTATAGGTAAATAGATATCGTACTTCTAAAATTGTTCATTACAGATAAAGGCAGAAATCGTGATGACTATAACGCAATGGTGTTGTATAAAAGTTGGTATAGTCCTAATTTGTATAAAATTATTTCTTATTTTTACAGTTAGACTGCTTTTTAATTTGATCTAAAATTTTATTAAGAGAATCACAAGTCCGCTTTGTCAAATCATTATTGAATGTTATTTTAAGGACTAATTTATATTCCAATTAGACTTGGTAGTTGATGCTCTCGTAACAGTTTTCAAACTAACAAGTGTACATGGACTTGTATTGTCATACAGTTCGACATCTGACATTTTATATAACTTCATTGTGTTAAAAAAAACTTGATATACTTGAAATACCGATACAGTATGTTATTTTTCTCTACCTAGAGGTACACTAGTGAATGCAAATTGAGTCACAATCTTTAGGTAAAGTCATTGTTATTACAATATTTATCATTATCATTATTACTCTTATTACTCTTATAATCATAAATGTTTATGAACTCATATTTAGCTAGATTTAATTACAAAATAAATGTCACTACCGATAAAAAAAATATTTGTAAGAAATTAGTTTAGTTCTAAGAAACTCTTATATAATAATGATATTCATCGAATTGTCAATTTTTATTTAATTTTTTTCGCGAATACTTTTTTTGCAAATTTGTTATTGTCGATATACTTACGTGTATTCAATTTCGCGGTATTTTAGAAAAAAATAAAACACCGTAACTGACTTAAAACATACACATATTCATTCATTTAGTTTTTATTTCTATGAAAATTATACAAAACAAAATAAAAAAAAAGATCATTCAGTTTAAAAAAGAGTCACATATTTTCCGATTAAGTTGTAAGTGACACAATTAGAAATACAGTGAAGCTATAAGCTGCTATCTTAATTTTGACAATTAACTTCAGTTTAAAATAAATAATGATATATCATGATTTTGTTTTTTTCTCCTCTCTATTAGCGACAGTCTATTCGGAGCATTAGTTATAATTCAAACAACATCTACATGGACATATGATATAAGAAACTTTAGAGAATTATCAGTTTCCAAGACGTTTTACTGATCGGATTTGATGCTTGTTATTTATCGCGTGAATGATAACACACGAAAATTTATTTTGTTACAATACTGTTGTAGACCTGGAGATATAAAGGTAGTCTAACTAGTTGAGTTAGGGGAGATCTTCTTTGGCTCAATTGGTTAGAGCGCTGCCTTTAGATCCCGAGATTGAGGGTTCGAATCCCGCTGGTACCATCCATGGATTTTCACATCATTGGCGCTGCGAGCATCTGCTACTTGTACAAACATTGTAAATAGAATATTGCCTGGCAGTGAGATGTTAGAATTGGTCATGAGGATTGACCAGCCGATCAAAGGATACCATGACAGTTCTAGGTGACATCTAGGGAACTGGCCAGAGAGTTTCCGAGTAGAAGTCTCGGGGTTGTACAGTAGTGGACTTGTGAGTTGCTCGGATGGATGGTACTCAGCCCGAAAAAAGAAAAGGGGGAAGAGTGTTGTAGACCTGGAGATATAAAGGTAGTCTAACTAGTTGAGTTAGGGGAGATCTTCTTTGGCTCAGTTGGTTAGAGCGCTGCCTTTAGATCCCGAGATTGAGGGTTCGAATCCCGCTGGTACCATCCATGGATTTTCACATCAATACGTTTTCCATACATTGCAAATTTAACGCATGCTATTCATGCTATATCCAGACGTGCTATATCAATATTTGTTTTCATTATTAAAACATTGTTTGTTTATGATAATTTCATAATCATATTTGATTTACCTTTTGCATACTTTCGATGTTCGTCAACTCTGAACTGTGCACCTGTATCAAACCAAAAACAGTAAATCATTAAAAACCAAAATTTTTTTGTTGTTGTTATTTTGTTTGCTGTTAATGTAGCAGGTTTAATCGTTAACATACTGCGTTTTTATATGAAGTGTGTGGCAGTCAAGCAAATGCTCTCACAAGTATAACCAACATCACAGTTTAAGAAAATTCAAAACTATATTGAATAAAAGAAAAATACAAACAGACAAATTAGAGTATATTATAGTATATGATATGATATTAGTGATGAAATTATTTAAAACTATATTTTGAGAGAGTATATCAATTATGTTAGTCTAGATTTGTTTATTTTGGTTTTCGGTATGTTGGTTATAAACAATCTGTGTTCAAGCATGCGGATATAAAATAAATGCTGTTCAAATGAGAAACAGTTCATAAACTATATAGATAATGCCTAATTACTAGTTGCATGCAGTCATAAGATTCATTACCTATTATAAATGTGTTGATATTAGAATTCACGTTTAACATGTTTAAGGGTTATTTATCCATACAAAAGAAGCTAGAACAATTTATTGATAAACTACAAAAAACGAACTGATAAGAACCCTCTTTGTAATTGGTTATATGTACGTTTTTTGGAAGAAACAGCAGATAACTTTAAATAAAATTAGAAAACCAAAATCAAAATTATCTGGAACATAATTGACATAGATTAAGACATGCATTATTGTACATGATATTCGATAACGAGTCTTATATCTTTTACACTTAATTAACTTATGTGTGATGTGCAATATCAATAAAAAATGAATAAAATATATATTGAATACATACATGCACTTAGATAATTTATTGTAGGATGATAGCCTGTAATAAATAATGAAAACACTTCTAACGACATATATAAACTTTTTTTAACCTTTAATTTACGTGTTTTGATTTCACATGTATTTATCTATTTAATATACATTGACATGGAAATATGAACATAAAGTAAAAAAACGGACCAGACAGGTAATATTAGTGTGTGTCTATCATTGAGATCTTCACAGCAATGGTTCTTCCATGTTTTTCATTATTAATGAATTGTTTGATTATATATTGAACGCATACATATATCAGTAAAAATGTTTGATTATATATTGAACGCATACATATATCAGTAAAAATATTTCGAACATAATTACGCATTTTGACTGTCCTATGTAATCTTAAGATACGCCAAACCCATTAAATTTATAACATACACCAACTGTTTTAAAAATAACACACATGCCAAAATTGTGAAAATTTCATTATTTTTTCATGAATTGATGACATTGTAGCTGATGCATATGCATTGTATTGTCAAAACAGCATGTCCTTATGTCGTAACAACAATACTATTCCATTTTCACAATTTTGACATACCGAATTAGACTATTTATCGGATTTTAACACAAGCAACACGACGTGTGCCACATGTGGAGCAGGATCTGCTTACCCATTCAGACCACCTAAGATCACCCCAAGTTTTTGGTTGGGTTCGTGCTGCTAAGTCTTTAGTTTTCTATGTTGTGTCTTTTGTACTATTATTCGTGTGTTTGTCTCTTTATTTTTAGCCATGGCGTTGTCAGTTTTGATCGCCAACCGCAAAACAAATTTGAATTGTGTGATATATTTGGAAATATTGTTTAATATACATTCCGCATTAAACATACAACCATTTGTGTACGATTGCTTTCTATTCTATTATAAGCATATTCCACAAATGCGTATCCATCGATGAGTACTATGTGCTTATCTATAAGTTTCGAATGGGGAAAACCATTAGAAGGGACAGATAAAAATAGATTTTTTTTCTTATTATGATGACTTTTTGATTTTTCCTTCTTTTTTTTTTATTTTCGAGAATCTTAACTAAGGTGTAAATGTCAAGATATATTACCTTCTTCTTTTCTTGCTAGCTTTATTTGACGTTCGCTTTCTCGTCCCGTGTAACTTATTGAAATATTAATCCTTTCTTCTTCTATAAATGTATAAAGAAATACACATATCCTTTATACAATTTATAAAATTAGAATTTGAAGAGACAAGACGAAAGTATTCGAAATATCCGAGGTTTGAGTCATCCGAGGTCGAATTTATCGCTACAAAATTAAAATCTGTCAAAAAGAGTAAAATGTTGTATGAGATATGATTTAAAAAAAAACGTTTTTAAGAATGGACCTTTTTCGATATGACAATTTATTATTGGGTGGTGCAAGCTCCTCATTCAAGTAGAAGGTTAAGAGCAAAAAATGAAAAATAAAGACATTGATATTAAAAGGATAAACTTCTATAAATTATGGACATCACTCGATTAACGAAATATATTTTGACAGAGCACTCAAGAAAATCGTCTGCTTTGCTACCATGATGCAGTTGTTGTAAATTTGACATTCGTTATACATTTATTGATACAAATCAGTAAATTCAGTGGGTCAAATCGATCAAAATAGCCTTTCTTAAATCATTACAATTTTTATAACACTATCCTATCAAGGAGACTCACTTGTATTGGGTACCATATGTTAACATAAACACGCATTTTAAATGATTTTATCATTATATGTAATCTTAAGTTAAGCTACACACATTAAATGTTTGACATACAAAACCGCCTAAAAATATCACAAATGCTCAAATAGAGAAGATTGCAGTAATTTTCCATGAATTGATGACATTGTAGACTTATGCATATGTATTGTACAGTAAAAAACATCCCGAAATAGCTAGTTTATTACATTTTTAACAAATAAGTAAATTTTCACATGACTACTTCTTTTGCAAGTTTTGATCGCCAACCACAAATCAAAGTTGAATACATGATATGTTTTGAAATATTTTGTTATATGTATTTCACGTTAAACATACAACATTCTCTTTCTTTAACTCGTATATTCAACAAATGCGTATCCATCAATGAGAACTGCAACTTTATCTTACCTAACGTTGGAATATTAAAATATATATTACCTTCTGGCTTTTTCTGATGTTCGCTTACCCGTCTTGAGTGTCTTTTTGAACGATTTATGTTATCTTCTTTTATTATGAAATACAAATAGTATTTATATAATTAATATAGTTAGCTAAATGGGTACTTAAAGCTTCAAATTCAGGAAGACGATTAATGGTAAATCAAGACATATATAGTTACAGGGACAATCACTATCAACCGCAAATCAAATTTTAATCAATTTCCAAATAATTTATTATAACCAACTGTATTTGCTAATTGAAAATAAGCTGAATAGAATATTTAAACACAGATAGTTTTGTTTTAATTGGTTATTACTAACCCACTTACATAAAGAGTGAGCTATTTATACTGCATTAATTTATGATGTCTCTAGTCTGGTCAAAGGGTCAGAGTGTCCTACATAATTAAACAATAATTGGTTGAAATAAGATACATGTTTTCACGTGCAGAGAAATTTCATGTTTTTTTCTTCATTTTATGGATAATTTTGGAAATGTAGTGATTTAATTTTAACAATTTCAGGAAAAATCGAACTATATTTTATTTTAGAAGCCTTTTAAGCTATCATTTTGAACAAAAGTACAGTTATTTTTTAACCATTCGTCCATTCGGATAGAACTCACGATTTTTATTTATGCAAAACACGAGATAATTGGTCAAATCAAATTTGATGTGGGTGCTGACACTGTGCGTTTGCAATCAAAATGTAATTGTGTATAATTTATCTGCTGATTAACCCGATGTTGTAATTTTACAAGTTACTGAATCCTTCATAGCATCCTAATGTTTGCCGAACGTATTTGTAGGAGACATGGCTCGTTTAAATCTAACTACAAAAATGACAAATACAAAACTACATTGTTGCATAACGATAATAATACCAAACATGATATAATGCAAAGTTATACATTTATATACGATGTTATAAACGATTCCATAAATTTAAATACTCTTATGTGAAAGACCAAGACAGTTTAAGTTTTAATATTAAGCTATGTGTTACACATCCATTTGCCTTACTTGTTTGTGTAAGGTTGACGATATTTCATCTGGTGCAGTGAGCTTGTTTGCTTGTACTTATTATCTCTGTGTATTTGCTTTTTCAATTACGTTCTATTTATAGTTAATTGATTTACGATATGTTGCTGAACTTTGTAAAATTAGTATAATACATTTTACCTTTTGCTATTACAAATGTTTGTTTTCCTGGGAGTTGTTGTGATATTGTTTCTAACGGCCGACTCAATGCTGAACAGCCATCAGTCATTTTTTTTTCAGGAAATCGAGTCTTTTGGTAAATCCTGTCTTCTTACATCTATAATAAACCGATTTATAAAGTTTGGTGCTTCAATATTAACATGTTTAAGATGAAACAATTAATCTTTAAATTTTGAACAATAGACAAATATGCTTTTCGCGGAAAAAGTCATTTAGACAAAATTGACAATATAGTAAGCTGACTATTCGATTGATAACTTTCTTCACTTCATGTGAGTTCGATATATATATATATATTTTAACTTATATCGAGTAAATCCAAGGATTGGGTTCATTAAAGAAAAAAAATTATTCGACAGAAAAACGAAACCATGTTTCTAGATTGACTACAACCATCAAAATGTTTCACAGAAGAAAAAAAGAAAAGAAAAAAGGCAAATAAACGACACTATAAGTGATTATAAATAATTGATATTTTTTTACTCATCAACAGTCACTAATTGTTTTGCAAATACTAATTAAGACTTAAAACATTTATCAGGTTTTTTCCCAAGGTTGTAATAACCATAAAGTAATCTAGAACGACCTTCATTTTTTAAATCCAACAATGTTTACTCCAATTGCTTGTATAATTCTTTATCTTATCTAATTTCTGTTCTTTTTTCACATGTGTGATCTGTTTCCAAAAATATCTCTCTATTCTGGTGAAATATCTGTTTTTGGATAATGATAAGTGAAAATTTATGTATGTTCATTTGTTTTCTTCCGACTTTTTCTATAAGGATGTAATGAAAATCAGGTGACTATGTCTGATGACGTCGCATGAAATGACCACTTTTATTTAAAGGCATACAGTACTTAGTATGGAACGTCACAACTGTCTCGTCTGATATTACTTTTTTATATTTTACCATCACTTACATAATGTGTTTTGACATTTCGTAATGATTTTATAATATAACACAATATAGAATAGTTATAACTTAATGATATTTCGATATTACATAATATGGTTCCGAATTAACTTAAGGGCATACGATACAGTTTTGATCCTGTATTTACAGTTTGATGAAAATTTCCATATAGGCTATGTTTTGCCTGATTAAATTAAATATGTATTAAACAATATACCTCCGTGTACTACTTTTTGAGTTAAATGAGGTCGAAATTTCGTATATTTGCTAAAAAAATCGGATTTGTGGCAGTATTTTTTCTTTTGAAAGAAAGACATAACTTTTTTTTTTGTTTTAAAAGATAAACAAAAAATGTTTTTAGTTAAATAATTTGTAATTTATGTATTTTATAACTATTCTACCAGTTTATGCATTTTTTTTCTCCGAAATAACGCATATTAATCAAATGGTCATGAGTTTAGAAAAAAAAAAACGTCGTTTTTATGTACATTTATCAAAATTTTAAAAAATGCACTATTTACAGTTTAATAAAAGTTGGTCCACATAATCTCCCAGGAAAATGAAACAAAATGTCATTTTAAAAAAAGGGGTCCATGCACTTGTTTTCAAATTAAATCAGTTTGAATGATAAAAATCGGTCAAAAAATGCATCTTTTCCCGATATGTCACAGTTTGACGTCGCGAAAATAACAGTTTACGTTAGCAACGTCATTATCTCCCCTGTAACTGTATCGTATGCCCTTAATACATAGTTGTAATCACTAAATATGGTTTTGTCGTTACCATTTTACTCGATTGGGTTTTATAATTTTTAAATATGACAGCGTCATTAAGGTCTTTCGTTTTTCTATAAGGAAAGACCTTACTGTATTTCTTCTGATTATTTTTTTATTCTTTCCGACAAACTTTAACGACATTTCCAAAAAAAGTACGCGACATGTTAAAATGATATTAGGTATCCAGTATCGGTTGATCAAAAGCTATCTTGTGGTGAGGGCACGACCCCGTAACATTTCCTTTATAGGGGTTATCTCATCTAACACCGAAAACCTTGTTATCGTTCTAACTCCGTAACCATAATAGGTAGAAAAAAAACAAAAGGTAGAATTTGTTCAGGAACAGACCCTGGTTCTTCGTTACATATGAATTGAAAAGATTCAACAACTCATTGGTAGCGTTATGCCCCATCGAAAATTAACCGATGTCAGTTGGCCACTAAAACTCAGAAACCGTAAGTACATGTAGCCACCTAGAATCTTCACCAATGATCATCAATGTACGTGACTAAGAAACTGACCTAAGGTCAAAGATCAACATCATGACATAGATTTTGACCTTATCTTGTTTTCGGATTTACTCAAAAACCGTAAAAGATGGCTGATAAAATATAACGGAGAAAATGAGTGTCTTGTCCAGATCTACATTTTATTTTTGGATTCAAAATATTTGGACCAACTATTAAGGACCTCGGGCACGAAAACTGCTTTTCGGGTCCGAAATGATGATTTTTCGCTTATCTATAATACTAAAATAACGAGGCCCAATTTGTCAGTCGTCATCGGGTAAAAACGACAAATCAAAGAATTCAACTCTATATATAGCTAATATAGGACAATGGTGTAGATTAAAAATTACACCACTCAAAACCCTTTTGTTTTCCACATAATTAACAAGTTCCGGGTCGAATCCGATACCGATACCAATAGTTTATTCACCTGTTACCTATTACCTTATCTGTACGTTCCGCATTTGACAGGCGCACCACCAAACGGTGTATTTAGGATTTTGCTATATGCACGGGTCATAATCAAAGGGCTGACGCTACTAAATTCAATTATTTTCAATTTTTTCCCTATTGTAGTTTTATTCAGCAATCAGCAAGACTTTCTAAGATAACTAATATAGGACAATGCTGTTGATTAAAAAATACTCCATTCCTGGATAGCCAGGACCTTTTGAAGTAAGAGATAGAAAAATCTTTGAATTGCAGAAATGTTCAGCATAATAAGATCTATAAAATTAGGTCAAGGTCAGAGGTCAAGGTCCCTAACAACGACAAAAAAACACCTTAGCAACCATATATTTTTGAACTTAGAAGGCTATGAATAATATAAATATGAAATTTTTAATACTGGAAATGACTTTTTTGTCCCTAACAACGACATATAAGTCCTTAGCAATCACTTATTTTTTTAACTTGCAATACTATGAATAGTACATATGACATTATTAATACTGGAAGTATATTTTATCCTTAGGAATGATTTTTGTCCATAACAGCCATTTGTTAAGAACATAAAAGTCCTTAGCAACCATATGTTTTTGAACTTAGAAGGCTATCAATAAAAGAAAAAAAGGACTTTTTAATTAGCCATTGTGGTTATAACGCTACTCAATATGAATATGGCTTAACTTAATGTAGTTTTTATTACATCATGGGGTATTGTGATTTCGTAATTATGATTTTTCAATTCTTTATATGGTTTTAACATAACATAATGATGCCTCAAAATTGTACATGATGTGTTTGTTCCAGTTATTGATGTGGTTTGGTTATTCTTTGATGAAGTTATCTAATCACTTGATGAGCTGAAACCACACTGATTTCCATGTTTAACTTGTTTCGGATGGGGGTCGTTATTCATTGAGTTAATGTTCAAAGTCAAGTTTGAGGTGTTGTTCTGAGTTGCTTTGTAAGAAAAAGGAAAAAGGCAGGAAAAAAGTATAAAAAATAACAATATTTCAAATATAAGGGGAAGATCCAAACATACACCACCGTTTTTTTTTCTCCTTAGTTCTCAAAAGTTATTAGTATCATATTTTTTTCGTGAATCATTCCACCGAACCCTATCCCGCTTGATATTGCTTCTGTAAGTATAAAAGTATATTATTGAGTGTACAAGTCTTTTATCGGTTAAAAGTATGGGTTTGTTTTGTAGATGCTTTATGTTGATCATAAAGATTTAATCATTTACAATCTTGTAAAATAATTCATGGAGGTATATAAAGTTATCATGACAAAACTGTTGAATTCAGTAATATTTGCTGCAAGAAAACGTATATAATAACTGAAAGAGTTTGTATGAGTACCATCGAGACATCTCTCAACCATATTACAAATGGCTGAGAAGTTAACATCTGTATGTCACCGTGTGGTCTTTAACAATTAGAAACACAATACTTACTGCATAGTAAGCTATAAAAAGTCAAGAAACGGCACACGTAAAACAATTAAAACTAGAAAAATTGGCGAGCTAAAGGATGAGAACGCCGTTGCGAAGCGATACTATCTTGTCAACACACGAGACACTTTAAATCGTTTCGTTAGTAGGTAAAAATCAGCTGAAAATGGTTTAAAATTAGCACACCGGAAGCTGTCCAAAGATTTCAAGACGCCCTAAACATAAAATTGTCCATACTTTGAGTTAGAGCCGATGAAGTTTTCTATAATTTTGATATAATTTGTCCCAAAAGTAGTTCAACACACTGTAAAAATTTCATTTAGAAAGCGCAGGTGAGATTTTTTTTTATTTTCATTTATGTTCTAAAAGAAATGCACTACGAAATAATTGTGGTCTCGGACCATATGAAAAACTAAAGTACCTTGTCTTTGAACAAAGACATATAATGTAAATTCAAAGCTGATAAAGATTTTACTTTTGGTAGCTGTAGTCAAGGCAACTAAAGACACAAGTATAAAAGTCAATCTTCAATATTAAATCTTTCAATGAATATAAGGGTCTTAGATGCATGATTTTTTTATTAGTTGTTAGTGGCTTTGAACTAGCTGTTCTTTGCGTCTTTTTGTGTCGGGATGTATAAGTACCCGGCCACGTCCACTTATATGTTTGTCCATCTGATGAGTTAAGCCTTTTTCAACGGATTTTTATAGTTCGTTCTTTTGTTGTACTGTTATACCACTGTCCCAGGTTAGGGGGAGGGTTGGGATCCCGCTAACATGTTTAACCCCGCCACATTATTTATGTATGTGCCTGTCCCAAGTCAGGAGCCTGTAATTCATTGGTTGTCGTTTGTTTATGTGTTACATATTTGTTTTTCGTTCATTTTTTTTATGTAAATAAGGCCATTAGTTTTCCCGTTTGAATTGTTTTACATTGTCTTATCGGGGCCTATTATAGCTGACTATGCAGTATGGGCTTTGCTCATTGTTGAAGGCCGTACGGTGACCTATAGTTGTTTATATCTGTGTCATTTTGGTCTTTTGTGGATAGTTGTCTCATCGGCAATCATACCACATCTTCTTTTTTATATTTAAAAAGTTAGCACTTAATAAGTTTACCTCCCAAGTGAAAGAGTATCTATAACTCTTTGATTGCTGATTCAGGTTTATTCAGCCTTTAACATATGGTATACACAAAATTAGTAACATCTACTTCATAAAGGTAAAATTTGTTCCAACATAGACCAAGTAAAGTTTCCACTAAACATGCTAAATACGAAAAGTTTCTGCTTTACAAGAAAAATAAAGATAATTAAGAACATATCCTTTTTATATGGTGATAAGGAACTGGTTCTCCTTTGAACACACCAAATAAAGAAATTTCTCCAATAATATTGATATTGTTTTATTATAGATGCATGGTCTCCAAGATGAAGTGATAACATCTGCAAATGATTCTGCAAATCTTCTATTAATACAATACACACAGTTAATTTTAATGCTTTCTCGGTGGATGGCATTCTTCTGTATGCAACATCGTTTCTGAATCTTTGTGCTTAGTCAATTTAACTGGCAAAGAAATTGAAATTGGTCTTAGCACAGAAAACGAACCCTGCGCCGACCAAAAAGGAATAATCAAAACAGTCTTAACATTATTGTAAATAATTTTCTTTATAATTCTCCCCAACAAGGAAAAAGAGGGGAAAATATAAGGTCTTTATTCCGACCATGAAAAAGTAAAAGATATATAAAGAAAGGAGCTTATTGGTCAAAAGACAAAGAAAAATCTACAGATTTGGAAATTTAAACGCGATACAAACAAAACAAATATTTTCTTCTTCAAATGCCATTCTGTTGAATCTGTAAAATTTGTAGACATATGATAAGCAACAAATGCTCTTTCCCGGAATACAATGAGCTGTGATAAATATATCCTATAAACAGCAAGGCCAAATGTATATATAGTAAGCCTGTCAAGTGCAATAGAGGTCATACTTCCTATTTCATAATAAAAGTTACGGAAATTGTATTGTCTGATCGTATCACAATATTGAAAGACTCTTTGTGATTACAAAATCATTTGAAAATTATAGTCAACAATTTTAAAAAATCTACGTGATATGGGTGTACGTTCTGAGAAGCTCCATCTACCACCAGCAAATTTTTCTTCAAATTTGCATCGCAATCCCCTCTGATGAGACATCTGGTCCAATCCAAAAACTTATTTGGATAGGTCTTATCAATTTTCAATTTCCGATTTATATTGTTAAATTTTCACTTTTTGACTCTTGTAGGAAGATAATCACAATAACAATTATAGTGTTTCGACCCATTTTTTCGACAAGTATCTGCAATGTAACGGTCCTACAGATTCTACATTAACACCATGCACAACAAGACCAATATATAATGCAAAGCATCTGTTATACAGTTAAACAATTCTACAATTATATGTTAAAAGAACTTCCCAAGGGAGATAATTTTGACTATTTTTCTCATCTTTTAGAAATATCTTGAATAACTCAGTACCAATAAATGATATAAAAGAAAACAATATGTTTTCAAGGAATGAGGACACACTTCCTAAAATTTATTCTGAAACCCAGTTCATCAATCATCTACATAAGTTTTCTGTATCCACAGTACATTTATCTAAATTCTGATCCTTAATAACAGCATCATCAATGTAACTATATCATATAACTATATACTTCAAGTGCTATTTTGTCATAAAAATGCATTGACAGGTTTAAAACAAAGGACATAAAAATCATATAAATGTCCTTTCTACATGAATCATAAACATTTGATATACTCATTATTGATACTAGCATATGCATCTGAGAGATCTTTGGATGTTAGATTATCATCCCTTTGAATTACATTTAAACAAATGATAAATGGTACGGCATTTGCCTAGTATTGTAATTTTTACAATACTAAATGTATCTACATGAAGTAGCTTTTCCTGCTTGAATGATACGACTTACGGTATTATTTCACACGATAAGAATGCAATCACAGTTTGTTTAAGTACTCAATTTGGTTGATAGTAATGGTGTGTGTTGTTAAAAATTGTGTTTTTACTATACACGTTTCCATCTTTAACAATCTTTAAAGGCTTAGAACATGAAAAATCCTTTTATCTATTCATTAGATTGAAATACTTATACTGGAAACTGTCTTTTACCCACAGTCTCACTAGACACAAATACATTTGAAATAAATGAAATTCGTGTGGAGGATTATTGAAAATAAACGTATAAAATCTTATTAATTAATATAGTATTGGAAATTATACTATGAACTATTTTCATATATATTTTCAACCATAAAATTTTCAAATGTTCACATTATTCTAAGCAGAGCATCATATAGAATAAACAACGAGTTTTAGTGGGCTAAATGTTGTAATTCTTTATGTTTGAAACAATTATAATGATAGGCAAAATAGTGAAAAATGTACTAAAAATTATTTGAAATAATAACCTGCTCTTCCACGGTATAGCCAAACAAAAAAACACATAGTAACGACATTTATGAAAATACTATAAAAATTGAGATATCTTGTTACTTTTTCTTGTAGAATAACACACAGTTGGGTCTTCAATCAATTGCAGTGTCCTATTCGAGGAGAACAAACAACTTTAAATATGCATTTTCTTTGACATAATTGTATTTATGTGTTCTGATTTATTCTCTTGTTTGGTTTTTGCAAGTTAAGTTTGCTTCATATCTGGATATACATCTAGCGACTGACTTCAACCTTCGGGTTAATTGACCAATATGTAATTTTGAAATTATATAATTTTGCGGCATATTAACGTTTAAGATACTTCGCACAGCCCTTTGTTGTGACATGTAAAAATAAATTATAGCAGTTCTGATTGATTTTTCATTCTAGAATAGTTTACAGTTTTTTTAATAAAATTTTAGTGAAGGTAGCACAATTTTAATCGTAAAAGAAGATCTCTATGAAACTACAATGTATTTACTTACATAAGTGTAACATGAAGCAATTATTCACCGAACATGTACTTTCCATGAACAATACGGCGTATGGCATTTTATAATAAAACTTAACCCATCAAATGAGTTCACCTCTCATTATATCATCATCGGATGGGGTTTTCACAAAAATTTTATTAGCATTAGCAGTAAGACGCCTGTAACTGACGGAGGACGAAATGCCAACAAGAAAAAAGCAAATGTGTTCATAGACGGTTATTTGTGAATTTGATATTTTCTTTAAGTGTTTGTAGACTTCTTTTTGACTAAAAGTCTGTTTTTATGGTTGTCCAGGTAAAACATGCTTATCCCGATATCCTGATTTTGATTACTTTCTTTTTATCTATCTTCTACTACTGAATTGCCGAAATATTTCAGTTCATATTTTTTAATGTTGTATTCAAAACAAGAGGTGAACTTAAAACAAGTTCAAATGAAATTGACGGTGACCTATATAAGTGTTAATTTATGTTTCCTGTTGGTCTCATGTGGAGACATGTCTCACTGACAAGCATACCACATCTTCGTTTTTATTGATATAGCAAAAATGCATATATTTCACAACTCAAATATTGATTCGGAATGGTGTTCATCTCCATATTCGCATGGCAAACTATATTTACACATACAGATATCAATGGAAAAAATCTTACCTGAGAAAATTGTTGAGATATCTATCCTTTGCGTGTTCGCCTGTTCTGCATCTATGTTAAAAAGTATTTCATAATAAATTATATAAGACGACAGGCAATAAGAAACTGTTTAAAAGAATTCAATATGATATAAGTGATGATTTCAGCTTCCGAAATGTGAACTTTTCATTTATATTTAGAAAAATACCACTACAGCCGGCAAAGGAGATATATAGCTACAATTTGAACTTATATTCTAGTGCATGTATCATATGTTTCTTGATACTGGATTGCTGCTCACAAAGAAGTGAACTTAAAATTAACATTCTTGCATATAGTTTTTCTAATGAAATTTCTATGAGAGTGGCACAATTTTAACCGTAAGAGTAGATCTCCTAGGTAATAGCAATGTCTATATTTATAGTAGTACAGCCTTCAGCAATTATTCACCTTATTATGGACAGTACAGCAAATTAAAATCTCCAATAAAAACTAGCCAATCAAATAAGTCAACCCCCATTGTGTAAGCATGTTTTGTTTTACCAGACCATACTTATTATTTGTAGTAAGACGAGTGCAACTGACGGAGGACGGACTGCAATCACAAAATAAAGTGTGTTCATAGAAGGTTATTTGTGTATTTGATTCATTTTTTTTAGTGTTAGTAGACTTATTTAGCTTATGTCATTGTCCTGGTAATGAATGTTTATCCATTATTTATGTTCATTGAATCTGCCCTCTACTACTGAATTGTCGAAGTAGTTAAGTGCATATGTTTAATATTCTTTTGCAAAAGAGAAGTGAATACTGTGAACTCAGAACAAGTTCAAATGAATTTGATAAACAATGAAAAAGTGAAAAAATGCATATTGCATATATTTCATAACCCAAATATTGAATTAAAATGATGTTCGTCTCTATTTTCCATAGACATAAAATCAGTTGGTATCGTTGATAACCGTATACAAGTAGGAAAAAATTAGAATTAACATTTTAGTTGAAGTTGTTTTACACACAAAGGTATCGATATACTTAGTCTTTTTCTTTCGCTTGCATATACATTCATACGCGTGGAAACAAACAAAGGCCGCAACATAAGGAGTCTTCAAGTAAGATGATGAATAGTGTACGAACATTAATATCCTTTTTTGATGTCAGCTTAAGTGCAAGTGCACTATAAAGAATCTGCAAGTTTACGATTAGAAACATACCTTTAAACTTGCAGCAACATCTACTTTTGTATACACACAGTGCAAGTATGATAATGACTACTAATGCAAACGTCAGAACAGGTATCAATGCTATAATGTTCGTTGTCATAGTTGACTGAACTAGCAGTTTCCTGAAGAAGAAAAAGTAAAAAAGCATTTACAAACACTTTGCCAACTACAATGTCTAAATTGTGTTGTTTCTAACATAATACTTCAATTTGAATTTTATACAAATAATGTTGTTGTGTACATTGCATCGTCCATTAACTGGACAGGTTTGCACAAACGTCTACTTTAATTTAATAGACTGTTAACTTCTAATAGACTACTAAAAATCTAATTGACAATTAGTTTATTGAGTGATATAAAGCGTTGCACAAATCACTTTTAAAGCTACTATTTTCTTAAAGACTATTAAGTGACTATTCAAATTTTAATATTCAATAAGGTTCTATTTATTTCTAAAATTCATTGTGACAATTATCATTTTTTCATCGATTTTCTTGATTTACATCATTTTTCACGATGTCAACACGATTTCAGCTATTATCATCATTTTTCAACGGGTCTACTTTCCATTGCCACCAAAACATAAAAAGATACAATAATTGCATGTGTTATCATTGGACAGCAGAAAAAAATCTCAAAAAACGAGGGGTATAGGTGACGTAATAAGCATTAGTCTCAAATTCCATTACGTTACTTATTTGAACATCAAGTTCATTGTCGACATCCATAAAAGAAAATTGATAACTGCTGCCTTTTTAATATTTTCGATTTGAGAATCTGACTCAACTCGAGTCGAGTTGTTATTCGATTCTAAAAGGTTGCGCACATGCTCATTAACACTTATTAACACTCGAGCTAATCCGAGTTGGACGAATATAAGTAGACCGTCTGTTCAGCAACACTTAGGTCAAAACATTTGGGAACTCAAATAAATACTACTAGATTGTGCCTGATATTCATATGACAAAGACATAATCTTTCAATCAGTTTAATTCAAGTCTGGAACTGGCATGTCAGTTAATTGCCAGTAGTCTGTTGTTATTTACGTATTATTGTCTTTTTGTTTATTTTTCTTTGTTATATCTTCTGACACCATACTCAGACTTATCTTGAACTGAATATTAATGTGCGTATTCCTATGCGTTTTCTTTTCTACATTGGCTAGAGGTATAGGAGGAGGGTTGAGATCTCATAAACATGTTTAACTCCGCCTGGCCTTTGGTAGTTTTGTATTATTTTTAATCTTAGTTTCTTGTGTATAATTTGGAGTTTAGTATGGCGTTCATTATCACTGAACTAGGTAGTAGATATAAGAAGATGTGATGTGAGAGCCAATTTATAAAAGTAAACCATTATAGGTCAATGTGAGCCTTGGCTCACATCGAACATAAGCTATAAAAGGCCCTAAAATTACTAGTGTAAAACCATTGAAACGGGATAACCAACGGTCTAATCTATATAAAAAAAATGTATATATATTTGTTTAGGGGCCAGCTGAAGCACGCTTCCGGTTGCAGGAATTTCTCGCTGCATTGAATACCTATTGGTGACCTTCTGCTGTTGTCTGTTCTATGGTTGCATTCCCTATTTCCATTCACAATTTTATAAGACAATACCTGCGAATTCGCAGGCATCTAGAGCTTGGTTGAAAGTAAAATAAATGCTGTTAAATGATTTTTTGTAAAAATATTTAATGCTGGAGAATTCTAACTTGTATCAAAAGTAATAGGTACTTGGAGACAGGACAATTATCTTAAGCCCTTTACCTTTTTTCAAAGTTTTTGTTCACGGTTTTCAGTTAAATTCCATGACTTTCGGGTTTCCGTATACTATGAATATACGTATATAAGAGAGCCGAAAAATACCATAAGAACAGTAAAAACTCATAAATCGAAAATAAACTGACAACGCCATGGCTAAACATGTAAACACAAACAAACAAATAATAGTACACAAGGAACAACACAAAAAACTACAGACTGAGCAACACGAACCAAATTTAAAACTGGGGGAGATTGCAGGTGCTCCGGAAGGGTAAGCAGATCCTGCTCCATATATGGCACACGTCGTATTGCTCATGTTATTTCAAATTCGGTAAATATTCTTATCCGGTAGGTCTCATTCTTATATTAAAAATAAAATGCATTTGCTATTAATTATCAATTCCAAGTTTCTTCTCCTCGATAATCATTGCTATATTATGTAGAGAGTCTCTATATATAATAGGAAATAATCATAGAATACATGCAGAATAATCGGCGCGAAAATAATTGTCCTGTTCCCGAGTAATAATGCAAATTATGTTTAAAAGTTTAAAACAGAAAGTCTTGTCTATGACTTTAAAGTCGGTCTGATGACGGAAACAATATCCGGACGCCTTTATGTTCGTTTTCTGCTAAAATATCCCAAACTTAATAGTCATAAGAATGGATGACAAATGCGATTATGCATGGAACAGAGGCATGAGAAATGATTTAATGTGGAAGGGAGAGAAGCGAAACACAAATGGAGGTCTTCTCGTTTATAAGTATAGATAGTATTTGGCACAACCATGGTCAAATCAGTAAATTTCTAATCTCCCATGAGATCAATTAAGTCGCTATTTTATTTCAAACAAGATACAAGAAATTGCATGTTTTTGTATTGAAAGGGATAGAAAAGTAACGGAAAAATACATGAGGGGAGAAATAAAGAATTATAAATCGAAGCAGCCCCGTTATCCCGAAGACCAATTAGTTCGACAACCCATTGTCCGACAACATAACAGACAGACACTCTTATACTCCGACATCCCAAATATTCTGACATGGACTAAGTGAACAACTTTTTTAAATAAATATTTTTGATTTCAAGAGAATAATCCCATCAGTCAAAACTAATCCTCCAGTGAAATAAGAAAGTTACGGTTCCAGTTAGGCTTTACTGCTTAGATGATTTTATGTGAGATACTTGGTTCAGTATAAAAGATTAATCTGAGTAGAATACTAGTTTTGTGTATCTATATTCAACAATGTGTATACAATGCCTTATTGAAAAGTGAATTATTTAAAGTTAATAGGTTACTAAATATTTACAAAACGTACATTTCTAGAATATGAAAGAAGTTTTAAGGACTTGCAGAGCGGTTTTATGTTTGTACCGACCGAAAAAGCAGCCAATAATGAGTTTTAAATATTCCGTATATATTTCTTCTATATTTAAGTCCGTGAGCTCCACAAAAATTCATATACCCTCTTTCTAGATCATAACAATACAATAGATTAAGGTCTTCATAACATGTCGGCCTCTCAAACTTCATCTATGTTTTTTGTTGATACAGTCGTGTATCTTGGCATTTAACAAATTTTTTTTTTATCTGAATTTTAATGAATTCCTCACACTTAATTTATCAAATGTTTGATTAATATGTCAGTCTGTAATATGGTATTATTACGTAAGTATTTCTGTATTGGCCCTGTTATTGGTCCGAGGCTTGCTGTTTTGGCCTGAGGGCTAGATTTAAATACACGTAATAGTATCTTTATTAATTAACTACAGTGTTACAATATTTTTTTTATTTCGTTTCAAAAGAGATAAATAATTTTACCTTGAAGTGGACCTATCCAAAACTCAGTTACTTTTTATTAGGTGCAATATATAATGATCTGGTGCTGTTTCCAGGCGTCTTCAGCATTCTCTCATCTGATGAATTTTTCTACCCTTTTCAGTCACTATTAAGTGTTACAACTTAAATTTAGACGCAACACATAAAAAGTAATTGGAAAGGTACTGCCATTGCATGTGTTATGCAAAAACTAATTATAAAATCGATTTGTACTATCGTGAAATTATGAGGTCGTCAAGAAATGAACTTTGTGATAATCTACTCTTTCCCCAAACCTAAAATAATTTCATCGTCTGCTTTCAAAATGCTTTTTAAATGAATGTGACCGTCTTTAGCCTGATTGATATGCCATGTTGACATTTTTAAGATGACTAAATGAAAACTGCGTCTTCCAAACAACTGTTTACTTTCAGTTTGTGTTTATCGTGACTTTCGATGTAAAAACTAGAGACGTTCCGAAATCCTGTATTTGTGTCAACTCGGTCAATATAGAATAACTCGGCCAATACAGAAAAAAATCTATATAGGCCGAGTTATTCTGTATTGGCCGAGTTTACACCTTATATTGCATAGGCAGTTTTCATCATATTAAGTCCAATAACAGTGTAGTCAATTAATAATGTGACATAGTGGTTGGCGTTTATTGCTGTATATAATTTTTGTTTTCGTTCATTGTTTTGTATACATCAAGTCGTTATTTTCTTGTTTTAATTGTTTTACATTTCTATTTCGTAGCCTTTTAAGGATGATTATTCTGTATGGGCTTTGCTCATTGTCGAAGAACGTACAATTACCTACATTTGTAAACTGTTTTGACATTTGCTGTCTCATTAGTAATTATACCACACATACTTATTTGTATCTCCTCCTTTTGTAAAACCGTGGAAGTTGAATGCACGTTCTCGAAACGTCACGAACGAATCAACATGAACAGGTTTGTAAAAACTAACGTGATAGGTCGTATATATAGGTTGATCAACAAATAATTGTTCTATCCATAAATCATTAACTACGTCAAATATTTTGAAATAAAAACAAAAGCTCTATAGATCATTAATGTTGTTTGATTAATTTCAAGTTTGCTAAGTTAAATCAACTTTTAATTTTAAAGTTTGAATTTGAAACCATAACTTTTCATAAAAAATGATTTATAGTATTACTTAATAACATTGTCATTATTATCTTCCTCAGTCATCACGTTTAAAACATAATATTATTTACCTCACATGTTCTATCCGCTCTTCTTAATATGGATAATCTATACTCTTACCCCCAAAGTAATATATTGTGCCTATTTTATTATTTTGTAGTAATGTATTGTCCGCTAAACGATTTAGTCAAGTTATCAATATAATTTAAATTAAATTACCTGAGTACATGCACGTCTAGAAGTTGATTGAAAGACTAAACATAACTATTTGACGTATTAATTTATTGTTAATGCTTTCAGATGACGATATTTCTGATTATTTTAACGTATGAAAAACCAATAGAATTTTCTTTTTTGGATAACCGGGTAATGTTTAATATTTGATAGATGTACAATGTAAGTGCAATAAAAGATTCAAATCTTCAGAATAAGAATCATACAGATTACATACATAACATATATAATACACAAAACACATTGATACAAACAGTTTTTCATTTGTAAACAATACATTGTACAATCATTGACCTCAGATTTAAAGTTAACTGTTAAATGTCCATAAAGTTTCATCTAAACAAAGAAAATGGTTCTGAACTATTTCACGCACTTGTGAAATATGAAATTCCTTTTCCTATCAAAAAAGACGATAATACACAAAATGGAGTACCTGTAAATGAAAATATACGACATAATATTGAATTAATATACAGAAAATTTCAAACATTAAAAAAAATAGTTATTGATACACAGTGACCGGTCAATATGAAACACAATCCATATTATTTGTGATAATTAAATTAATCACTTCATGCATACATTTTAAATGATAAAGGCTTTTTTTTTAAATCTTATTATTCACATAATGTTTTGCCACCAATACTTGTTCAGAGTGTAAAATTGGCACGAAATGTTTTAATAATTTTAGAAAATAAAAACAAATACGAAGTATGTTTATGAAATTGTGAATTTTGTTGTTTTAATGGGAAATAATGACAATGCCTTTTGAAGAATAGTGACACAATCGAGGAAGTCTTGAATACGACAGGAGTGGTCAACAAAGGTTTTTCTTTACAGTAATCCATTTTAAATAGAGTACTCGTAGCAAAACTGTATTGACCCCTATATTTAGACGGACATCAGCAATTAGCTTAGTCTGGATTGCTGAATCCTTTGAAACAACGTATTCTAAAATAAGGTCTTATGAGGCAATTTCGTATTGTTTATCTTGAACTATATATATGGTGGTATTAGTTTGGTCTAAATTTTAGTTTTTCGGGGTTGGATTGTTTCGTATTTAACACATATTTAATCGTAGTTACTTTTTTTCTTTAGTTTTTTCTGTCTTATACTCATGTTTCCATGACCATCCTTAAAAGGTGTTAACCCACTATAGTATTTGTGAAAAAATTGATACTCAATGAAGTAAAACCATCAAAAACACTACTGGATTTTCGGATGGTATTGCCCAAGCTGGTCAAACGAAAGCATTGGAATATACATGACATGTAGTATCCCATCGTGATATCTAAGTTTTAACATCAATATTACCAGTTAGACATACATTGTTTACCTAAATTTTATTTGAAATATAACGTCGAAGTTTTTTAATGTGCAACTTATATTCCACTGCATTTTCCTGGCCTATTTTCATTCACAGCAAGTTTCAAAGCTGAAATAAAACGAAATTTATCCATTCATACCCCCACTCTTTTATTTATCTACAATACTTACTTGTTGATAACTCTTTACTACTATTACAGAAACAATAGAAGAAATCAGTGTCAGAACACAACTCATATGTGGTTTTTTTTCATTCTTGTGTAACCAGGCAATTAGTTTTCTCGCTTGACTTGGCGTACAGGTATTAAATGTTCGAAATATGAGAATATTAAACATAATCAATTTCATTTATTTGTTTTCTGATATATTTATTGGTATATATGAAAGTTATTTCGCATAGTAAAAAGGAAATCTCAAAATGTTTAATAAAATTAAAAGTAATGGGTCAAAAATTAAACTGTCAAATGTCTTGTTATTCTCTTTATAAATTTGTTGTTTTCTGGGGTAAAACAAAAAATGTAAAACATTATTCATTTTCACAGAAAGCCTGTAAAGAATGCTCAATTCATTTACTCTAGTAAATTAAAACATTTCAGTTTTTCTTAAGCATTATAATTGTTCGCTGTACCAAAGGATTTCATTAGGTTCTTTTATAGTTTGCTCTCTCTCTTCGTACATATTTTTTTTAATGTATTTAAAAATACATTTGCTTTAATTAATTAGTAAGATAAATGTAGAAACAAGAATATGTCCCTAGTACACGGATGCCTCATCCGCACTATCATTTTCTATGTTAAACAGACCGTGAAAATGGGTTGAAAACTCTAATTTGGGAATAAAATGAGGAAGAACATATCATAAGAAACATGTGTAATAAGTTTAAAGTTGATTGGATTTCAACTTCATAAAAAAAAAATAAAAAAAAGAGACAGGCGGACGAACGGACTGACGGACGAACGGACGAACGAAAGAACGCAAGTGTTAATTATGATTTATGACATTTTGAGGAAATAATATTGATTCATTCATAGGATCTATTGGAAATACATACATTTATTCTAAAAGCTGCCGTTGGCATGATATACGTGTTATATACTTATATCGCAGATGTTATGATTATACGGTCCTAAACCACTAACAGGAAAGACTGTTCTTGATTCTCATATGTTAAAGACACGATTTTGTTATTCGGCTTAATGAGGTCTGAAGCGAGCCCGTTAATCTATTGTTTGTGTATACTAATATTTTGCTAAGTTTTTTTCCATAACCTTATCCAACACCGGACTCTGACTTCTTTGAGACGTAATGTATCTTTGGATATTGCTGTGCATTTGTTTGATTCATATTAGCTTGATACAAACGAGAGAGTTAATATTTTACAAAACATGTGTTACCCCGCCTCATTTTAGCGCCTGTACAAAGTTAGGATCAAATAGCCTTTGTTTGTCTTGCATGTGTGTGTGGGTTATTTTTAATTTTGGTTAATTTTCTTGTTTCAGGGTTAAAAGTGTTGTTTTAGAGCTTTGTGTGGTCTCTATTTTTGCTTAACTAGTGTACGTTGTTATTCAGGGGCCAGTTAATGAACGCATTAAGGTGCAGACATTTCTTGCTATCTTGAAGACCCATTGCTCACATCCAAGTTGATTTGAAAAAGTTAGAGAAATTATTAAAGATGATTATTTGAATCCTTTAACATATAACAGCAATGAACCCAATTACAAATAACCTTGAATTTCGTCTGACAAATATATTATTGAGATTTGTTGATTCAACCCATTAATAAATGTGTTCGACGTAAGTGTTGATTATGATTAAGATGACAGTTTAAGGAATAAATACCGATTCAATCATAGGGTCTATTGTAATAACACACATTTATTCTAAAGCCCATCCGTATCAACTTCACAAATACTACATGATGGTCTAAATGTATGTATTCTTCATACTGGCATTGTGTATCATCTTGAAAACGTGTTATATTGTTATATTGTTATTGTCTTTGTCTTTGTTCTATTATTAATATTACTTTTACTGTTTGGTCTGTTTTCCGTGATATCCATTTAACGTAGTTCGGTACTTTTGCATCCCGTTAATGTGTTTGTATTATCTGTCATTTTTGCAGTTGTTTTTGTTTGTGCAACTTTTTGTCTTTGGTTCTTTTGTCGTGACTCTGTACCTTTAGAGATCCCGCCATATGTCATAATGTTATTGTTCTATTATATGTCATAATGTTATTGTTCTATTATATGTCATAATGTTATGATTCTATTATATGTCATAATGTTATTGTTCTATTATATGTCATAATGTTATTGTTCTATCATAAATTTGAAAATACTTTGACAACAAAATTATTTTACCAACAAAGTGGTATTAACCATTCATGGTTTCTAAAAAAATCTAAAGAACTGCAGGATAATTTTAAAATTCGGTCTGTTTCTGAAATTCGTTATACATTTTTTTCAAACCCGGTATACTACCATTCTCCATGTGAAATTATGATTTGTTTTGGAATATACTTTGAAAGACAACATTATTTTATATGTCTATCTATGTGGTGTTTTCATTTTCTGACGCCATACACGCAAAGCAATGAATGTAGTTTTTAAATTTGATAGATGCTTTTTGTGCTTTTCTATTAAATTTTGTTTGTTTTGAGATTGTGACACAGTAATGCCTGCTGTATCCATATTGTGACTATTTTGACTATTATGTCTGTTTTGTTCACACCTCTTTGTAAATATAATGGAATTTGGTGCGACTGGCATACAAGTGAGAGGTTTATCGCACAGAAAAAGGATTTAAACCACCATTTTCTACATTTGAAAATGTCTGTACCAAGTCAGGGATATGACAGTTGTTGCCCATTCGTTTGATATGTTTTATTATTTTATTGTGCCATTTGATTAGGGACTTTCCATTTTGAATCTTCCTCGGAGTTCACTTTATGTGATTTTACTTTTTTCAAGACTAAATGAAAAAGACGAGACATGTCGACACTGGTCACTACGGAGTTCAGAATTGTCGATACTGAGTTCAGACCTATCGAAACTGAGTCGAAACTAATCGAAACAGACCGAGACTGGACAAGAATTTGTCGAGACCATTTCAGAGTAAATCAAATATTAAATCAGACTTATAAAATAAAGTTAAGACCAAAGTCGAGTACAATTAAGTACAGTTAGGTACTGTCGAGATTAAGTCCAGTCAAGTAAGTTATGTGATCGACCTCACAAAATATGATCCTTTCATACTCTGGGCAGATTGTAGTGATAGTATTTTACATTTCATTTAACTATAATTAAAATGTTATTGAGACAACACGGACAACTACAGATAGTTCTGTCTTTTTACGTATTGAATTCCTTTTCTTCATAAATTATCATTACAACATTTGTTACAATGTAATCCAGTTCAAACTGAATTTGACATAAATAAGACACGCCGTGTATTTGTGTATTATTTCTAGTACCTGATTGATAAATGATTTCTGAATTGTAAATGTTCTGACAAACTATTGTTTGACAGTATAATTATCAGAATATTCTTAAACATTCCCAGTAACGTCTTAATCTTAGAAAATCTGGTTGTGCCTTTTTCGAAATAGGTCTTAACATGTTTTAAGCAACAATAACATGTCGTTTCGGTGGCTGAATTCCGGTAGTATTGCAAATTGCTTCGGCGGCTCTTAATCGTTGTATCACACATACATAGGAGGAAACTATATAGATGTATTTTACTTATAGATTTTAGAGACGCTGGACAGTCGTTTCCATTTTAATTGTTACTCATAAAATTTTATTAATTTTGGTATTTTTAGTTAATATTTCAAAAACTAGAAAAGCAAGTAAAACAATCAAAATGAGCAGAATTTCAAGGAATAATTCATTCAGCTTAGCATTATTTAATTCCATTTATGAGTTGCTGACATAATCTTCGAAAGTATACAATTCATAGTTTCAACAAACATGATCTGCAAATATTGTACGTGTCCGAACGAATCCTTCATTACATTAAATGAGTGATTTTCACTTAATGAACTTTTGTCTACATTTTGCGTTTTTATTATAACCTTGAATATCTAGAAGACATTCAACAAACTGTCCATTTGATTTTAAAGCAATCAATTTCACTAACGTCAACATGAACGAAAATGACAGCTAAGATTTAATATAATGTAATTACCCAAATACCCACCAATAATCAACCAATGTTAACGTTTTATAAAATGTGTTTTCATATGCCAAAATAGATAGTCTTAGTTACACCAGCAACAAGACAAACATATTATTATATTAATGAAATGTTTATTCAAAAATTTAAAAACACATCAAGGTAAAAACACTGGTACATAATTTAGACTGTCCGGTAAATTTCAAACGGATCTAAAAAAATAGATGCTTCGACCCAAACTTGCATTTCCTGTTGAATACCAACATTCGAATTAACATTCGATGAAGATATACAAATCGAGAATGAGATACTATAGGTTAATGTTAAGAGCATCAGACCATTTTTTCAGCTTAATATTTTAGACCGCGAAAAAGAGAAAATAAAATATCGCACCCTAGATATCAGTATTGAAATGTACACAACAGACTATAGCATATGTAAACACTTAAGTCACACAACTAATTAGCAAACAAGAACTATAAAAAAAGTCCAAAAAAACGACAGGCAATTCCTTCAATACTGAACTGGTCTTGTTTGACAATTAACATTTTTTTTTCATTTGTTTTTGCAACAAATCTTAAACAACGAAAACAATAAGAAAGCATAAGACATATAATTAAGTCTAACCACTTAATCAATATAAATACTAAAATATTGAATCTTTAATGACCACCCAACAGTATTGTAACTATATCCTTTCCGAATTAGTCGGGATACACGTTTGGTTAAATTTGAGGTGAATGCCGACATGTTTGTGCTTTGAAAAAAATTGTCACCATAAAATATAGGATGTGAAATACCTTGCGGGTATTATTTTTGCTACGAACGCAAATTGCATGTAATGGTAATGTTATCTCTTTTTCGTCTGGGTCGTAAATATCAACAAATTGTTCGTAAGAAAAATAAATTCAATATTAACACATCTTATCTTGTCGGGATACTGGTCTCATACTGGTATCAAGAACGGATAAACACTTCTCCAGTGTCTATAAACTAGTCAATGGAAGACAACTGCAAATTGTAATGCAAAACATGTTTTTCGTTTTTGTTTGTACTTGGACATGTTTAATTGAAAAATTATGTGTTATTTTATTGTTTTAGGTGTCTGCCTAATTTAAATGAACGATATTTTGAATTATACTTTTTAGTGTTTATCTCTATGACAAAATATTAGATTTGAATGATAATACAAACTTTTTTTAACAGATATCAGTTTTTTATAACGTGTTTGTTATATTTTATAGTTTTGCATGCTGTACGTGAAACAGTTTAAAGTAAGGTTAAAGTTATAAATTAATATCCAAAATCATAAACATAGGATTTATTTTTGTATTTTCTTCAGAAAAGCCTCTGCGACTTTATTCACTTTATTGGTTCGCATTTGTTGCTTCTGTGAGAAATTATAGTGTAGATTTTTTTTATAGTATGAAATAAAGCGTACAATTTATATATGTGTTATATGACAGATACATTTCACCATAATAATGAAACATTTATATCATTGTAAGCCAAAACTTGCAAACCAGATATAATCAAGTTTTCTGATTGATGACGTCCTGTATGAAGCACTATGCGACGTACACATTTATTGTTGTGGTTTATCTTTTCAAAATTGATAAAACACTTGTTTTTTTTTATTCTGGGTCTCATTTTTAGTTTTTTTTTTTTTTTTTTGTACACCAAAAATTTATACAGTATTTTAACTACTTCGGCATTGATTGCAACTTCATAGTTTATAAAAACATATATATAATTTCCATAGATAGTATATTTTGTTAAATTCTGAAATTATTAATTATAGAGTACACCTAATATTAATTAATGCAAGTAAATTTCGTAAAGCCCAAATCCTGCACATGCTACCCTGATATTACTTTCTACACTTATCAATGAAAATGTTGTATTTTCTTACTAGCTTAAAACTATCTCTTGACCCTTTATCGAGTAATTTATGTTTGTCGTCATAAAGATTTTGTGTGTACATCAATTTAAATAGAATTAAGTTAGTAAAGCCAAACAAGTCCGACGCTTACCAAAAGAAGAGCATGGCTTCTGTTTTGGTGTGCCCTCTGTGTCCTTATTGTTTGAATCTATGAATAAAGTATCAGATACCTTGTACACTCTGTTTAATTTATATATTGCAGTATATTTGTTTTTCTATTGTTGGGAAAGAGATTGTTTACGGAGACGCGACATAGACGAATGAGTGATAAATGAATGCATATAAAACATCTTTGAAAATGTTACATATACATAGCCCTGTTTTTATTAATATAGCATTCCGAGTACAGTAAGTTGAAATTGAGGATTGGTAGTAAACATGGTCTTTTGTAATGTTAAACATGTTTAATCATATTTGCCGACCTTTTAATAATACGAAGATCAATGTATTCAAATATAATTATAGATACGCTTAAAGAACATTATAATATAATATAACCAAAAACGGTGTCATCTAAATAAACAATCAATATAGCAAAAAAAAAATATGTACATTTAGACATACTTTTTAAATCGAATTATGTATTAGAATAGTATTATTTGTGACTCAAAACGGGTGCACACTGAAGAGATAGGCCATCAGAAGCTGATATACTTTTTCTATTTAAGTATATATTATAGTCCATCATTAACATTCAACTGGGTCGTTCCGTTTATTTGCACCATTGCGCTTTATGTATTAGAATTTGTACTTTCTCAAAAAGATTTTGTAGATAGACGTTAGTAGATGTAGTATGAGTGCCTATAAGACAAATCTCCATCCAAGTCACGATGTGTAAAAGTAAACTATTTAAAAAAACATGGTTGTACACTAGTCATTTTTGGAGCTTTTTTTTATAGATTGCTGTTTGTTGTGAGCTAAGTCTCCGTGCTGAACGCAGTACTCTCACCCATAATGGTTGACTTTAACATTGTAATTTGGAGGGAGAGTTTGTTAATTGGCATTCATACCACATCTTTTTATATCTATTTGGTTTTATTTCATTCAGACGTCAAAGCAATTTTTATTGCAATTTTTTTTTTTTAAGATGAAAAATATGCAATTATGAAAATGAAAGTGATGTATTTTACCTGAGCCTGCGATACGCTGTTGTCTCCATGAGTTTTGAAATTGTGCATCTGTGAAAAGAAGAAAACAGTATTTTTTATTTCACATTAAACTTTTGTGTCTGAACATGTAAATGATCATCCATATCTACACATTATTACAATATAATGCAATTGTTTGAGTATGGCTTCTCTAGTCCCATATCTTATTCAAGATTCTAACATCCATACTTGTACACACAAAAATTTGTATGCACTGTATGTTTTTTTATATTATTTCCGACGACAAGGAATTCACCCTAAGCCTTGTTTATGATTACTTGCTTTGCGTTTGGTTAATTTTTATGCATATGGTTACTTAAGTTTATATTTTCTATCATTATTAACTTTATAGAGGATTGGTGCTCACAAGAAAACTGTTTGTTTTTCATTCTTGAAAGCCATGGCGTCATCAGTTTCTTTTTTTGAACGCCCCTCTGGTATCTTTCACCTCTTTTTAAATACCTCACGTTAATCCAAGTTAATAAAACTTACAAACACTGATTCCGTTCAATTATGCTACATTTTGTACAGTTTTATCCTATAGTAATCTATGTTGCACGACCGTTAGAAAATGAAATACTCTTGTTAAATTTGATACAAATTGGACACATGTGTTTGCGTTGATATATGAATACTGACTAAACACGAATGTTTTGACTTTTTATGGGTTTTACATGTTACATATGGAACATGAGCCTCAAGAAAGATATATTTGCTGATATCTGGATTTAAATGGTTGTCTGTCGTTTAAATCATACTTATTTATTATTATAATCATATAACAAATCTTTAAAAACCTTATTTAAGACTTTAACAACTAGCTTGTATTGAAATTAATTCATGATGTGTTAAAAATATATGAATGATGATATAGAAAACAAGCGGAACTATATGGGTATATTGCTTATGAGAAAATTATCTACCAATGTCCATATGTCCTGGATTTAACCATCTACAGAACACCTGTATGCCTTCACCAATGAACATACCGTCAGTGATCTTGACATAAAAAATGTAAAATTATTTCTATTTAATTAACAAAATATGTATAAATCGGCACATAATGATTCAAATGATTAAAAGTGACTTGTTGAAGTTATGCCTTTGACTGGCAACAAAACATTAAATGATGTCTGTGGTATTGCTATTTGCCAAATAATGGTATTCAAGAGAAGATTTTAAAACCAAAATGTTTAACCATCAACAGTTCAACGTTAATGTACAAATATGTGACATGATAATAAAGTATTCGTTTTCTCTTACACGTCACATTTTGTATTACTGTGTTTAAAAAGTAAATATATTACTATTTTTCGATTAACATCATGGACACTTTTCAACTTTGAAATGAAGTATCCACCATTACATCATATATTTAAAATTAGCATACCGGAGGGGAAAAAGTGTTGTTTTTTCCTATAATTCTTTGTTTGAACGACCTTTTCAGGACTCTGTTCCTTATCGTTCTATTTTGGAGAACTTTTCAAAACATGACGATGTTTCTCCTAATTTTGCATTAGATATATTAATTGCCTCACTGTGTTTGAACTAAACTGTTGAAGGACAGTTACTTATCAATATGAATGTTGTTATCGGTTGGCATATGGGCATTTGATTTTAAAAAAAAAAACACGCAACAAGATGAACGGCTTTGCAGATATATAACAAGTTTCCAAATATTCATTTTTTTCGAAAAATACGATACGGGAAACCACTTGATGAAACTCTGCATAGAACATGTATAAGCTTGCAAGAATAAACAGCATTTTAATATTTATTCAACAATATTTCATCCTCTGAATTCAGTTTAAGAAATAACTCCATATTTAAATTGTCATTGTTTCCTGTACACAGAGATTTGAACTAAAAATATAGATAGCGGAAAAGTTTACAGCTTTTGTACATATACCAATACTATGATGCTATTCTCACCCAAGTATTATTCATGGTGGTTCTACGTGGATTAAGTCTGAAAAACAACTTGGTAGACAAACATGTAAATAACCTGTAATTTGTTGATGTTTCATAATTGAATAAAGAAAATCACTGTAAAACCAAAAAAATTTAAAAAAACAACACATATCGTAAGCTGTAAAAAACGTGTGGGGTTTGGGCTATTTTAAAATCCTTTTAAGGCTTTACTATTTCAATACTTTTATAAAACATACAAAAGTTCAACAGATGATCTTTAATTATATTAATGCTGCTCTATCTAACATGGTATATGACGTTGTCGTATATCATATTGTTGTATTTGTTTATAAATATAGCATTTCTTTGTGTGCTACTCCTTACAACTTTGACAAATACAACCGTATCTGAAATTTGTTAAAACATAAGAACACTTCTGGATAATTTTGTTGGTATATTCATTGCGATTCTTTTCCACCACCTTATTATTTCACAATATGAATAATAAACAGTAAACAATTGATATAAGATGCGCGCGCCAAAACAAGGATTCGGAGGTTGTTAATGCACCTACCTAAAACACTGCTATATGATATATCATTTGAAAGGTCTTTTATCGTATATTCAAAATTGCCTGGTCGTCAAATTGGGATCTGATGACATTTTTCTAAAAACGACAAAAAAGGAAAAAAAAAATAGAAGTCATAATTTGATGGTACATGTATTGTTAAAAAATGCAGTTCAAAAACAAAATTATCTGCAATATAATATGTAATATATCATTTGATGAACTATAGTTTATCTATTTTTGCTTCTGAAATAAAATTGAAAAAAATCTCGTATTTTTGTGAAAATCATAATTTTTACGGGTATTGACCCAAACGCTCGGTAATATTTAATTTTTCATCGAAAACACACAAATTCTATTGGTTTTATATTAATAAAATATATAACTAGTTTTTTTCAGTTCTAGTGTCTCGCCTTGCATGTTTTTCATACCGACAAAATATTGATAAAACTATATTAGTTAAAACATAACGTAAAACTGCTTTAAGGTGGCTCACCCCAATAGTGACCCCCGGTAGATTTTTTTTATTTTCACATATTCTGTACATTTATTTATGCTGAATCCAAAAATGCAAAGAAAAAAGGGGGTCACCAGGCTCGTTTTCCCCTAAAATTGAAGCGAAATGTGCGATTTTGACCCTATTTCCAAACATGTCCACCCTATCAACAACAACGGTTACATCAAATTCAAAGACTTTTAAAACCAAGTCCGTATGATTTTTATGTGACAAAACATTAGAATTTGAAATGTAAACCTTTCCCTTGGTTGTTTTTGACTTAAAAATCCTTTTATTTTCAGATTTATGTCTAAATTATGCATTTTCTAATTTTAGTTTAAGGCAAAAAATATTGATTTAATAGATTTTTCGTAAAATTTCCCCGGTAGATTATTTTTTAAAAACAGATATGTCAAAGCTATGAACTGTTTGAGTATTTTAAGGTTAAAAAAAATGGGGGTCACCAGGCTTTTAAAAAGTTGCGAGCTTTTGTTTAACCCCTCTACCCCATACGGTCTGATTTCAAGGCACTTCATTAATAACTTAATTGTGAATTCTTTATTGATGGCTTTAATAAAATATTGTTTGTAATTATATCAATAAACGATGGCTGAATATATAAATGTGGTTATCGTATGACTGTTTGTTATCAAAAAGCGAAATTTTGATTATTTTTGTGAAATACGGTAATTTTGTCTGGCGCGAGTTGCTTCCCTGTAATTTAGCGCCATTATCGGACCAGAGGAATTTCAAGGTCGCCATTGCGGAGCAGCATACTAAATTGATGAATACGACCATGTACATGAACAACAGACATTGTGGCGAATATGCAACGATGAAGGTAGAGTTATTACATAAGAAAACATATAGATTTCGATATATTAGACAGCCAAATGTTATCAGTATCACGAAAAATATAAACTTGGGGGTTGTCTCAAAATACTCGCTACTGTTGAAAATCACTGCGGCTGAAACCTTGCACGGGCTCAATTTCTGTTCCATGTTTAAGTGTCATAGCTGCTTGGTATCTTACTTATGTGTTTATTTTAGTTTCTTTACCCTTTACTGACAAGTTGTAATTATGTCTGGCCAGTTTTGAAAAATATCCGTGTTGTGTGCAAACGACCGAAGAGGAGGGGATGACATCTACTATGAAGTATCATTTTCACGCTACCCTTAGTGCCAATGAATTAGTCTTTTCTAAAATCATTTGTAATATCTAATTTCGTAGCCAAGTTAGGGTCAACTGTATTTGGGGTATCCCATATAAACTTCCCTCGGACAGTTTCTACTCCCTAGCCCCAACTATATTTCCATTCTTTTTTCCCTAAAATTTTCTCCTTTACTTCAATACTTCCATCTCCTTGCTCCAAGACAAAAATAAAATGACAAAATGTATTTCCAAAATAACCCTTTTCTCTGATCCCTCATTCCCCTGTCTCCTTACCCCTGTCCACCCCCTCAATATTAAGGTCCTCAAGGGGTTTGATGACTTGTTTGTTTTCTTAAGAGAATACGATATACATGTAATTGGTCTCATTTGTAAATGATAACCCCTACAGTAGGAGGCAATACATCTTATTGAAGGATTCTTCTTGATCAATCACAATTTGTTTACCATTACCCCCCCCCCCCCTCTTTACCCAATTCTGTTTGGTATACAAAAATGTCATAAGGTCTAGTAATAGTAGTATTAGGTATAACATGTGTACAGAGTGTGGCCATAAGTATTTGTCACTTGAGATTTTTAGCTGTTCATATATATTGTATATAAAACTACTTTTTAAAAAAAAAATTGGGGTCATTTTGGATATTAAGCAACCTGGTACCAATAGAAGCAGTATTGTCACAGGTTTATTTTTTGGTTCTTTTTTTTTTTGTGTTTCATTTTCATTTATTCTGTTTAGAAATTCGCTATATATTCAACCACATTTACTTATAGAAAAATATTTTATGTGTTCTCAAGGGAAAACAAAAACACATGAAAACGAACCTAATATTATCAAATAAACACATATTAATTAAGACCATTCTACTTCTTTTAAGGCCTCAAAGATATAAATCCAACCATACATTTGTAAATGCCCTCAAAATATTTTTTTGAAGAAACGTGTTTTTATATGAAATATATATACATGTAGCAAAAAAATGCAGGTGACAAATACTTTTGGCCAGGTACTGTATTTTGAGTTGAAAAAATCATTATTGTTTTGTGAATAGTATTTTTTAATAAATACCAAATCTGTGTATCCTATATTCCAAACAGGGTACAAAAAGCCGCAGCATAATTTTTTCATGATGACTGAGCTGCATGCATTTTCAAAATTGAAGGTAGCCGAACAACAAAAAGTCATTATTCAACCTATAGAAACAAAATCACTATTTCCTCTTGTTGTGCATGTAATTATATGTTGTTTGCTCATTATTGATCACCACAAATTCTTAATTATTTTAACACCATAGTGGCAGGGGCATTAAGTTTTACCTTTACATTGTCAGTCTTATCAAACTCATCAAACGTCCCAAATTTGGTTTTTAACTTCAGTTTGCCTCTACCAATGTTATTAAACTAATACACAATCAATGCATATATATGCTTGTTACCAACAAATACACATGAAGTTTGAATTTTAGGTGGGGTAGCTTTTACTTTTTTAGAGTTATGTCCCTTTACAAATTGAAAAATTGCTAAATTTTTGTTCCTTTCTTTAACACAAGTTTGCTCCATCTAAATGTTCTGAAACTTATATGCAATGCTTACTACAACAAAACTCAGATCAAGTACAAATTTGGGTGGTGTCAGTCTTTTCATTCTTTATATGCAAGCGGCTGCTCATCTGTTTTCCCCATTATGAATTAGTCTACATCTATATACTTTTGAATGTCAATAATTGTTGATTTTCTGACAGAATTACTCTGATATTTTATTTCAGGTTGCATGTTCATTTGTACATGTACATGCAAATGGAAGGAGTGATCTTGGAATGTTCAACTTTACTTGGAAACTATTGGCAAAGTACTGACAGAATTTTATGAGAAGCCAGTATCATGTAGTCTTGCAAACCGGAAACTATATGTGTAAAGTGCTGAAACTTAAGAACAGCATTCTACATGTATATGCAATATGTGTTGCCACAGTCCACTTGAGGAGCTCAGATCAACTATAAATTGGAACTACATGTATATGCTTTACTGCTGTCAAAATCCTTTAAAAAAATCCAATCAAAAGGACCTACTTCACCTAACTGTCCCAATGATGAATACAGATCATATATATATTGAGTCAAGATTATAAAAAAACAGTGAAGGAGAATAAAAATAATAAAAATATAGAGCTGATCAGCTAATGATTGTACATGTACATGATGTTTAAATGGCAACAATACTTACATTTATACTAGTACATTGAAATTAACAATATTAATAAATGTTTTATAAATTTGATCTCATAGAAATTTGAGGAATAAAATCAATAACGTTTCAAAAAATTTGATTTAGTTGAGCCTTTTTTTTTACGCCCGTTTTCAGTACGTATTATGGTATACCATTGACTGTCCGTCGTCAACATGTTGGACATATAATCAAAAATTATAAATACTAAAAGGTACATGTGGTAGATAAACTATTTGTGTGCAATAATTTACAATTCTGTCAATTGTCATTGACCACTTAATCATTTGTATGGTTCATTGTTCATCAGTAAGTCCTCTTTTAATATGCTATATTGTGTAATCAATAGGTCATCTTCATGTATATTTGGTGTATGAAATGATTATTAAATGTATATATAACAAATTAAAACATCAAATAAGAGGATGTGATATGATTGTAAATGAGACACAAGAGCCCAAATAACACAGAAATAACTATACATGTAGGTCACCATTAGGACTTCAACAATGAGTAAAAACTATTCGGCATAGTTGGTTTTAAAGGCCTTGAGATGATAAATGAACAATTTAAAACAATTCAAATGAGAAAACTAATGGGTGATTTAATGTTCAAAACAATGAACGAAAAATAAATATGTCTGTCTTACAGGGTTTATCTGAACTTAACTTCATTTTCATGGATTTGTCTGTTTCTTGAATTCTAAATATGTTTCAAAATATTTGGTTGATGGGATGATTGGTTGATTATATTGCGAATAACTGAAGCCGGCCCCGCTTTGGCAGTCAGTCCCCACATTGTCACTGGAGGAATAAAATAACTAAGAAAAAAAATTGAATAATAGTTTCCTGTCGATATGCACATCTACATAGTATGTCCTTATTATCTATAAAGGTTTCATGAAATTCTGTTTGGCGGTTTGAGAGGAGTTGTGATGACAAGAAACAAGACTGGTGATGGACGGGTCAAAAACATTATTACCCTGTGCAACTTAGTTGCGTGGGGTATAAAAATAGGAAGATGGAGTATCATTGTTTATGAGGCAACTCTTCATCAGAGACCAATTTACATAGAAGATAACAATTATGTCCCCGTACAATTACCAACAACCCATACATGTATACCACATAGTCAAACAAATGAAAGTCCCAAAAATTACTTTTTTTATATATTGCACATAATGAAAATTTAATTTGTGCATACTGAATGGTCACTGGCAAATATTTCAAGCATAATACGGATGAGAACTCAACATACAGACAAGTATCAATTATGAAAGTTATGCAAAGTAAGAGGAGCTAGATATATGGACTGTCATAAGAAAATAAATGGACAATTATCATGATTATGCTTGGTGCATGTATGATTATGTATAGGCAAAATTCCCCCTTTTGACCCTACGAGGCCTCGTATGTATACATCCAGCTGAATGAACACTCTGTCTAAGCAAGAGATTATCTGTCGGATTAGTCATATTTCTATGTTAACCATACGATATGAAAAAAAGCAGATGTGGTATGATTGCCAATGAAACAACTATCCACCAAAGTTCAAATTTAAAATTCAATATTATAAATAAAAAACATCATTTCCTTTTATCATCACGCATAGATCGATGATTAGTTATACATTTCTTTGTCACGGTAAGATCAAATCAGTGATCACAAACAGAATTGTCATTCACATTTTTGGCCGCAATGACATCACTCCACTATAATTTTTTTAATCAAGAACTTTCCTTATTAGCTTACCTTTAAAAAAAGCATGTCAAAAATTAAGATAGAACTAGTTAAAGTTTGCCAACATCACCGGCTAATATAGCGTTCCTGTGTCATGGACGGAGTTTTAAAATTACCATCCAAACTTTTCTTGAACCTAGTAGTAGTATAGATTTTTTTTATATATATAAAGTCTTTAGTAGTGTTTGTGACTGCCCGACACGCTGCGGGTGTTCCTAGCAAAATCTCGACAGGGCATACCTGCCAACTGTCAATATTTGCGGGGGATTTCCCCCATGGAGGCTCCCAAATGGAAATTTTGAAAGAGCAATTGTGTCCACAATTTTAAACAAAACAACTGATTAACAATAGCTGAAGGCTTGTAAAAGTATGAAGAAGCAAAAAAAAACAACATTAAAATACATTTGAAGGCCCTCTTCAAGGTTTTGTAGGACTATGAGAGTTATCGTGCACGTAAAACCCCCCATGGGCATTTTGAAAAATTGGCAGGTATGACATTGTGAAACAAAAAAAATTGCGGTCCTCCGAAAAGCATGCAGTATTGAGGAATTATATCATAGGGTGGAATACTAGGCCAGTCCCGATTACTTTTGACAGCGGTGGATCCGAGGGTTGGAACCCCCCTTTTTTGGATCAGCCCTGATTGATCAATTTTCATCTTCATGAAAAGGCGGAAAACAGCAAATTATTGAAGTGTCGTTTTATTTCTGCAGGAAAACAAATAATCATTTTAGTGAAATAAGTTGCTGGATCCATTAGTCTATTATAATAACACTTGCTCTGATTCAATTATTAAGTTTTAAAGCTGATGTTCTTTTTTTTTTAATTTGAACTCGGTTGACATATTGATAGATACAACAGAAAATTGCAAATCAACAAAATAACAATTAGCAAAATAAGTAATAGAAAAAATCATAAAAATAGAAAACATTGGACCCGAGGTCTAAGATTATAGGACTTAGTCTAATGTTCAGGAACTCATGGAATTGTGATACGAGAAAATTTATCAGAAAATTTTCGTGCTAATTTTTTGATAAGGTAAACAAATCTTTAAATGAAAATGTTAGGTGTGCCTGTCAAGTATTAAGTCTGTTAGAAAATTGGCATGTTCAAATTTGTTTAGGGGAAAATAAAAAAATATTTAACTATAATTATCAAAATTTTTTGCAGTGTAAAAATATATCGCATAATCGGGAACAAACTCCTAAAAATACTTGGAAATAAAGAGATTTATGACAGAAACAAACTGTTATAAAACGCCAAGCGGATAGCTTGAAAATGAACCCGACCCGATGCCTTTAAAGCATACTATACGGGTTTTACCTGTCAGTTTTGAAAGCTGTACGATGATATGCAGTTGTTTACATCGCTATCATTTGTTTTCAGTTACTCATTGCGTCATTGGCTAAGCATTTTCAAAAATAAATCTCCAAGACATCATTTAATTCAACCGGTATTTAAGTGAATTCAAAATATGGTACGAACGGACCCAAGGGGCGACCGTCTAAGATGATAATGCGTTTTTGGAGCGAAGCGGCACCGTCGACGTCATACATGTGACTTTGTCAGTATTTATATATTCTTTTTTTCAAATGTTATGCTTAAATCATGTATATTTCTCTCCTTTTAGACTTTTATGCGAAAAATAAAGAAAGCACTCTGAATTTCTGGCCGTTCGTATTTCCTGTTTTGAAGAACGTTTTGTACACTTGTTTACATCGTCAAGGGTGCTTTCATACACGCCCGCGTTCCAAGGTAGTCAAAGCTATTTTTGAGAAGACCCCTGGAAGCGACCGTTTCCAAGGCACTCGTCGTAAAAACATGCGTTAAAATATGCGCATTGTTAAAGGGCCGAGCCACCTTACAAGAATGTATCGTATCATAATACTTTAAGAAAGTGTTAATATCACTGTACAGGTACGCGAACAAGTTTGTTATCCATCGGGTGTTATGTAGCAGGTTTCTGTTCAGTTGTAGTTGAACGAATTCATTTTGAGAAAACATATTTTCTTAGATAGTTATCATGGTTATATTTATCATGTTTACAGCACAGTTAAAAATAAATGTTATGTTGGTCTTCTGTTAATACGATAGTTATAAATACATTATGATTTAATTGTCTTAAGCTTGCCAACAACGTCAAGGTCAAAGATCACTAGCAAGATTATTTGTTTTGTTGTTTTTTAACTACCACTATCATCCCATACGGAACTTAAGTATAAAACCATTTATTTCAGCTTGTAGAGTTATTACAAAAACACAAAATTAATAATAATATACATATTTACATTGTATGACAGTAAGGCAAATTAAACTTTATGTTGCCCCTTTGCTCAAATGCTCTTTCGTTAGTCAATGGTTTCGTTTTCATCTTCATCATCGCCATTAATTTGATCTTCGAGGTCGAGGTTCTCTTTAGAATATATATTTTGGCAGGTATCACTACCCTGACATGGACAAATCTCAGTTGCAGTTGATCGAGATGTGAGGACATTCAAATTTTCGTATGAAGACATGACCGCAAAACATGTTCTTTGAATGCAGGTTCGCTTGGTGGCAATTGCAACAAATTTGTGTCTTTGCATGTTGCAAGTGTAACACGTAACTTGTTTAAGTCAACATTTGATGAAGCGAATTTGTCTTTTGGGTCATACAAATTTGAAATAAGCTCTCTTGCTGCTGACAACGTTGTGGACAAATCAATCTTGTCAAAGTTTTGGAGATTTGTAAACTTACTCGTAGATTTTCTTATCAACTTGAATACAGTCTTTTTGACAAACCCAAATATAGCGGAAGCGGTATCACAACCAGTTAAAGCAAGAACTGCAGGGAGAATGTTAGTAAAGGTGAAAGATATTAACTTAACTCATGGATTGGTATGTTACCTTCTACAGTCCCTAAGATAATAAGTTGACCCCGTCAAAAACCACATTTGTTCAGTCGACACAAGCACCTTGAAATAATGAACACAGAGCACAAGAACATCTGTATCGAAACACTTGACTATGATTCGTCCCCTTATATTCAACTGCTGACAATTTTATCAGAGTGTATAACATGAAGCAAGATTCTTGTTTCTGCTTCTTCGTGCGAACCGTAAATATCGATTACATGCTCATTAGAGAGTTGTCGCACTATTTCTGGATTGGAAAGTGCACCGGTCAGACCACAAACAGTTATATTCCTCTTGGAACATATCAGACAAATTGCTGCTCAGAAAATCACCAAGGAAAGTAATCAGAGCTTGTTTGTTTTTATTGCTTGATAGAAATGTTTACCAGTCTGGAACAGTTCGGTCTTCAGCGATATGATAAACTTTTTGCCTAGTTGTTGTTGCCGATCGTCTATGACGCTGTACTGATTTTATGGAATATTCAGTGTCATAGCGATCGAAGACATCAACAACCTTGTCTGTGAATCGGAAGCATGATTGTACCTGCATAATGTAAGATTTGGCTAAGTCTCCAAATGTGGACATCCTTTTAACATCAAATGACTGAACTAGGCTAATGCCATTTCTTATTAATATGGAAGCACTGTGGTCAAATGGAGAAATGTTAGGGACTGATCCTACTAAATTTATGGGCAAGATCAGACTTATCTGTCTTCGTCATAGTGCCATCGCAGTTTTATTTTCGTCAGTTTGGTCGTTTTAGTAAACTTTGTTTAGGCCTTGAAACGAATAGCAGTTCTAACTGCCTGGGGCAATGTGAGGGAAGTACTATATACGAAGTTAGACTCCCCATGATCGTGATTTACATCAACCACAATATGTTCTCGAAAGTGATTATTTAATCTGAGTTGAAGTCTATAAGAAGTGTATTAAGATGATACGTCTTCTGGCAGAAATCATTAATAATTAGAAAGGAGATAAGACAAGGAGAACACCATTTAGGGAACGAACAATTCTTCGCTTATAGACTCAACAAATAAGGTAAATGCCTTATCGTACATGGTACCAGTATTATTTTCATTGGTTTCTGCTTTAATTTCTTTTTCTCGCAAAAGGTATTTTGATATGCGACCAGTGTGATATAAAGCATTTGATGTGAAATCTTTATCTGCAATTTGAAAGAGCATTTCATTGCCAGCATGGTTAGTTGCTGTTTCAAAAAGGCTTTGAACCATAGACGAGGAAACACGATGAAGTTTTCGATCTTTTTAATAGGTCTTGTGTTTGCTTGTATATGTCCTGTAACAAGTTTTGTGATATTTTATTTTGTTCATAATAATGTCATCTTATGTATCAACCTCACTTAAAAACAACGGTTGTGAAATCCTCTATCAGTTGTCATACTGAGAGTCTCTTGTGTAATATTTTGACATATTATACAGCGTTGCCCATTTATGGACAGGCGACCGCGCTTCATTTGAGGTGGCGCACATTTCAAAGGACTTGAACACTCATCCATGATGAGAATTTATGATAATATCTAAGAATATACTACTCTACGAAATGCAGTCTGCTGCTTACATGTCACATGCCAATGTCGTTGGTAATGCTTAAAATGGTCTTTCGTTAAAGCCCCAGTCACACTGTCACGTTTTAAGAGCTACGTTTTACTACGTTTTGAAAGCGTAGCGAAACGGGAATAAACGTAATGAAGCGTATCGAAACGTAGTGATCCTTTGTTCAAAACTGGACATGTCCCGTATGTTTTGAAAATTCAACAACAAGCGTAACAAAAATTGAAACATAGAAAATACGTATTAAAGCTTAGCGGAACGCAACAAAAGTGCTTAATACGTATCGAAACGTACCAATGCGTGGTGAAAACGTGGGTCTACACGTACTAATACGTAACAACACATGATAAGAACGTAGGACATACCTAGTAAAAACTAGTTTTCAAAATAACGGGACATTTTTTTTAGCGTCTAGGAATAACACGATACAGATCCGAAATTCCGTTTAATAATGCAGGTTTTAGAGAAGTCGTCAAACATTTATTATCCATCATTGAGCTTTGCTGTGTGTCGCAATCTTTTCAAGGTATATGGAATTTATAAAAACAAAACATATGAGATTTTTAAAATATGTCATTGACACTGACAATTTTAAAAATATGGTATTTTTTTACATTTTAGGGTTGGTCTGACAAATGCCTCTGAAGTAACTAATTTTTCATAAAATCTTCTTTTTTTTTGGAATGTAATCACAGCTATCTTAGATAAAAAAAAAAAAGAATTATATATTTACAACAATTCCGATATATTCAATGTTAAATGTCACCGTATAATCTAAAATATTTCGATATGTCTGTGTTTTCGTGAGATTTGCAAGAAACGTTACCATAGGGAACTTTGACGACCACCCATGCTCTAGAGGTTTTTCTTTCAATTGATACAAAAATTAGTTGTGTGTTAGATAGGTGCATTAAAAACCTTAACGAGAGGCTTTTTCTCAAATCGGCGCTCGCCTATTAGAAATGTCTTAGTAAGATAAATAACAAAAGTAGGGTGAGTTGGAACACTATTATTTTTATCAAACAAACAAAAAACAGCATGTATTTCGCCACTTTCATTTTTAGCCTCACATTTTCGTTTAAAAAAACAAAATAATTAAATCGTTGTGCTGTCATGACAATCTGGGGCTAACTACACAAAATTGATAGTAAGTCCAAGTGCAGTTAATTACCACTTCTCTTTTTCATAATAAGTTGTATTAGGACAATGACACTTTATCACTGGCCTTTTCAAGTACAACATAAAATCCCCATGGCATATTTATATTTTTCTATTTAACAAAACAAAACAAAAAAACAAACAAAAAAAGGATCTTTCCGGCAATGTGCTTACAAAAAGATCGCTTAAATGAATGTGTATTACGCACTTCAAAACTTCGAAATAATTATCTTAGTGCATACAAGTTGTTAAACAACTCATGTAACATGTGTAAATAATATTTGAAACTATTTGACCACATAATTCAATAAAAAAATTAATGAACATATTTTATTGATGAGTTTATTGTAGATACAGTATTGATATACATTTTTCATAATCAACTGACTAGTGCATGCATGTATTGATTGACATATCAGCTCGAAAATGTAAAGCTTGGATCGACTTTGTTCTTTATTTCAACAATAATACAACCATATTTAAACTCTGAGTAAGGTTTTAGTTTTAAGAAATACATTTGTAACTCTAAATTAAAATTCACAATTCTTACCCAAGTTATCCATAGTTGGTCTACAGGGATTGAATCTAGAAAAAGAATAAACATTCATGAACATACTTTGGTAGATTTAAAAGTAAATAACTTTAAACTTATACAAGTTTTAAAAATAAATTAAGAAGACAAAAATCACATGTTAAACAAAACAAATTGAAAAAAATACAAAATCATAAGCTGCAAACATGGGCAAGGTTGGTGCATCGATAGCGTTTGTGTTTTGTTTTTTTATATACTGCAGCCGTATAATGTTCAGTAATATACATGCACTAACCGCCTCGTTTGTGTCGTTGGAAATGCAATGTATGCCCGTAAAGGTTTAGGAACATATGTATGAGTTGCAGTATATAACATGTATAAAGAATAATCCAAACATGTCTTGAAATACAAATGTTAGCTGTACTCGGCTCAAAACAGTTTAGCAACAATCGGCACGTCGCAATATACCTATTTTAAGCCTTGCACAACTAAGAATTGTATTTCTAGACAAAGTAGGGTTATTTAGTATACAGCTTTCATCTCTCAATACAGTTATAACATACTTTAATCAAATAAAATACCCAAAAGTTATGCTTTCTATCTTATATTTAGCGTTGTCTGACGATGCATTGTCACCTTCGTAAACTAAAATAATATTTCTTTGTATTTTTCTCCCAACGAAATTGATAACAACAATGGTATTTGAAAATATTCAAACATAAGATCACTTCTATTTTATTTTTTTTGCATTTTTTTCGAATTCATGCGACCTTATTTTTTCATAATACAATTATAAAACAGAAACAAAATGCATAAATTACACTACATTCCAGATTATCAAATTTGATCGTAAAAAAATGGGCAATTTAGAACCTACATATTTAAATTGCGTTTGTGTTGAAACATAAGAAAACATTGTGTTACTATGGGTAATAAAATAGATAAAAAAAAAACACGTCTACATCTGTCAAATCATCAATATGATATCGAAAATGTAAACAAGGGTATTCATAAGGATAAGCTTGGAAAAGTAGATCCAGGTCATAACATAAATGTTTTTGTTTACATTTGACAAAAATCATAATACAAGAATAATAAAAACAAGCATTTTATATCTCAGGATGTTTACATACTTACCATTTCAACGATGTTTCTAATTTATACGACTATATTTGTTGAAATAATGAATAAAAAGATAAATTTATATCAACAACTTAGGAATAATGTATTAATTATATATACGCGATTTATTTAACTGTTACATTTTTTTTAAATTGGTGGAAGGCCATAGAGTGACCTATAGTTATTAATTTCTGAGTCATTTGGTCTCTAGTGGAGAGTTTTCTCATTGACATTCATACCACATCTTCTTATTCTTATAATCAACAAAATAAACGGTATGCACATCACTTGTATAAAAAAGAAATATGGTAGAAATCAAAGTTTTCATCGTTCTTCATGACACGTTTTCACGGGTGTTTTTCGGTTTATCGAGAGAAATGATCGTGAAAGAATATCTAACGGCGGTCAAGTATTGAGAGACGATCGTGAAAGTTCTGGTAACGGATCGTGAAAGACATTTAATCGAGAATACATATGAAACGTTAGTAAATATTCTAATTTAATTAATTACACAGACACATTTACGACAAAATAAAACTGTCTGTCAAAATGGTTCAACATAATGATCAGTATCCAGTTTCAAAAGTACATAGTTATTACAAAACGACAAAAGGCAGCTTGCTTCTCGACATTTCAATGACATAAAAAATGTAAACAAACACGATTTTTTCACAAATTCGACTAGATAAACTACGTTTATCAGAATAAGGGTATTGTATTTAAATTATTTAAACGGTTCTCATAGTTATTTTGTAAAAATATAATCTGAAACTTGGTAAATAAAGAACTATTTACACAAAATTGATTGTTTGGATCGTGAAAGATCACGTACCGCATTTTTGAAGATCGTGAAAAGGATCGTGAAAGATCTGATGCTACGAAGACGTTCAAATTATTCTTCCATTATATGATAATTGATATTTGTTATTGGTATTGAGAAAGGCTAGATAGGTCAACATCTTCAATATCAAAATATTTGTTAAGCCAAACAAGTAGAAAGTTGAAGAGCATAGAGGATCCAAAATTCCAAAAAGTTGTACCAAATACGACTATGGTAATCCTTAGTTTTTTCGAAAAATTCAAAGTTTTGTAAACAAGAAATTTGTGTCAAATGACCACATTATTGATATTCATGTCAACACCGAAGTGTTGAATACTGGGCTGGTAATACCCTCGGGGACGAAACGCCCACCAGCAATGGCATCGCCCCAGTGGTGTAAATAGTTATCAAAGATACTAGGATTATAATTTAGTACGCCAGACGCGCAAATATATTAAAATTATTATTTGGGCATTTGTGAACATGTTGTTTGTGAAATAGTTGGATGATTGTAGGATGAAGTTTTTTATTGTCATGTGAAGTACTCACTTATCATGAGTTATAGGATACCCATATTTTGTATATTGGATCCTATAAACTAAATGTCCGTCAGACAGGATTCAGCCTATTTCACCTGACCCTGAATTTGCCTCATTTCATGGATGAAGATTCATTTAAGTGGTCAAGTCCGTATCGAGGATTCGTTAAGCTTTAGGATAACTGTCTGTTGTTATGATTGTAAGGTGTATATTTTCGACTTGTGCAAGGTTTCAACTAACATTGAACTCATTATCATGCATCATTCGGCAATGTTTGTTTTATGTTGTTGGGCTTTTTGAATATATATGTACCTGTATGCTATAGCGACAAGGCGTGTCGTGTATGGTGTACATGTCTGTCTGCATGTTTCTTATAATACCATGATGACTTCAATTGTGTTTGATTTATTAAATGATAGTAAGATGTCTATGTCTGGCTGTCGGTCAGGGTTTATATACTTTTGACCTTATGTTCCGAACTAATTGGCCAAGCATAACTTTTACATTTTTCAGTTTCTAAGGCACTGTAAGGATCGGAAACACATTTAGTTGGTGTACGGGATATTTGTAGAGATCTGTATGGCATGGTTCATTTGACCTTGACCTTTTTTATGAAACATTGACAATCTTAAGCGCATTTGACACTTCTAGTAAAACCCTTGATATTATAGACGTTCAACAAATATACTATCATAAGTAAAGCAAACAAGACATTACAGCATTTGCGCTTTGGTATTCCATAGTATGAACTATATAGTTAAATCAATCCTTTTCTGCGTTGTTTATAAAAGTTCTGTTGCACAAAATGTTGGTTATCGTTCAATCCAAAATTACACATGAAATGTGCTGTTTTTGCTATGATTTTTTGTTTGATGGATAACATTTAGGTTTAAACGTTGCATATCCGTATTATTGGCTAACTAGTGTCGGTCTGCCTGAAGTGCACTAGACCGATTCACAGAGCTGAATCTTTCACACTTTTTAAGACACGTTATTAGTTTTGGTTTTTTTTAACTTTCGAGGTAAAGTGTTGAATAGAAAAAAGAAAATAGCTTTAATGTTCATCCTTATCAAAATAGTTACAGGCTTCAACCACTTGCAGATTTATCAAATGGTAAAAGAAATACTGATTTCTGATTACTAGTATTAAGTCTGGTCACGCATTTTCTTTCACGATCGAAATAATACGTTGCCTGATCTTTCACGATCAAGTTTGATGGAAATTCAACAAATTCAAGGTTTTCATAAACAAATTATCGCTTTTAATGGAGGAATATAATTTAATTTTACTGTACTATCAGATACACCAAAGATTAAATTTCAAATATATCATGATATTCTGAAATATGACCATTATAGGTACAAAAAGCGTGTTATTTGTAATTAATTTCTTAGACACGCATTGCGCCTTTTGTGTTTTTTTCAAAAAGTACTTCATATTTTCTTTATCTTCTTTCACAGTTATGTTGAGGAAGTTAAACCATTTTGACAGACATATTTTTTTGTTCGGATTTGTTCCGCGTTTTGAAAATTAAGCGATTTTTTCAAAGATTCTGAACTAGAATGTACATTAAATGTCTTTCACGATCCGTTACCAGAACTTTCACGATCGTCTCTCAATACTTGACCGCCGTTAGATATTCTTTCACGATCATTTCTCTCGATAAACCGAATGACACCCGTGGTTTTGGACAGTTACTGGATAATACGGATGAGTCGAAGTCATTATCTAGAAATTCAGTTGGTGAGATTGTATAGCGAGACTCAGTATGGTTAGGGAAGGTGATACAAGGCTTATTATCCTTTTATTCAAATGAAATATGTGTACGTGTATTTTTTCTGGATAACAGATAAGGCAGTTTTCAAAATGAACAATATGAAAAAAAGTTTTAAGAAAATATTTTATCTTTTTAATATATCCTTTTGCCTGTCTTGTACATTTCTAATCACGCACAAAGAATCGGATCAAATTTATCCGAATATCCCTGTTAATTTTTCAGATAAGAGGGGGCTGGCCATCTGACCCAATCCCCACCTCAGGCCACCAGAACAGCAATACATATATTAGGCTTTACATATAATTACGGCAAAAACTATTGATTATTATTTTATTTTAAATGGACTTGGGAGCGTAGCTATAATCCGACACCCCTGAATTCCGACAGTCCAGTAGTCCGACAGTCCGATAGTCTGACGGTCCGATAATCCGACAGTCCGTTAATCCGACAGTCCGTACATCCGACAGTCCGATGGTCCGACACGAAACTCTTCTGCTGAGGGGGAGGGGAGGCTCGATCTTCTGCTTCAAAGAATATGGATATCGTACTATATGTATAAGCTTATAAATATTAATATACTATTGAAACGCAAGCAGTTTGTAAAATTTAAAAAATGGAATCAAGGGCAGTTTAACATGTTTAATTGGATAAAAAAATATATCCTATACTGTTTGAACAAATTGATAATGCCATTATGAACGTACCTGAGGGGCGTTCGCCCCGAAGATATGAAAGCAACTACATCGGATTGAATGACATACAAGTTATAAATTGGGTTTTGTTTGTCTCTTCTCGGTTCACGCCCTAGTCCGTTCGCACCCAGTAGAATTGATCAATGAGTAAAACATTGAAGATTTTAAATGAAAAACAGCAATCCCAGCCTTCTTTTATTGGTTACAATCCTTGTGATTAAATTTCTTAGATTTCTATTCACCTGCACTAAAGTTATTGTTCGGAAACCAAGTGTCTTCGGAGAACTTTGACGACGACAACGTGACAACCAAATTGCGGTCGTATAAAAACCCAGACCAAACCAAAAAAACTGAACACTAAGCAATGAGCAATGAGGTCAAGTCAAATAAAACCTGCAGAGACTGACATTTCCATCTTAAATACTTCCATACACATTATGTTATAGACCTATTGCATAAAGTTATAGAAGAAAAAAAAATCAAACACTGAACCATGAAAATTATGTCAAGGTCAGATGACAACTGCCACTTGTATATCCACACCTTACAATCCTTCCATCCATCTAATTTACTAGACCTATTGCTTATAGTATCTGAGATATGGACTTGTTAATTTACGTTTTTTTATTGAGTTAAGCCTTCCAATTGATATTTTATCGTGTTTTTCTATGTTGTGATGTTATACTGTTGCTTCAGAAAAGGGAAGAAGGTTTGGTACCATTCAAACGTTTAATCCCGCTGCAAATGTTTGCACCTGTCCTAAGTCAGGAATCTGATGTACAGAAGTTGTCGCTTGCTTATGTAATTTATACGTGTTTCTCGTTTCTCGTTTTTTTTTTTTATATAGATTAGACCGTTTCACGTTTGAATGGTTTTACACTAGTAATTTTGGGGCCCTTTATAGCTTGTTGTTCGGTGTGAGCCAAGGCTCTGTGTTGAAGGCCGTACATTGACCTATAATGGTTTACTTTAAATTTATAAATTGTTATTTGGATGGAGAGTTGTCTCATTGGCACTCACACCACATCTTCCTATATCTAATGACTATTGACCACCTGAAAACTTAACCTTGCACACTGATCTATGAAATGAGATCAAGGTCACGTGAAAACTGTCAGACGGGAATGATGACCTTGTAAGGAACACGCATACCAAATATAGTTGTCCTATTACTCATAATAAGAGAGAAATTAACATTGCAATAAATCTTTACTTTTTCAAGTATTCACTGAACCATGAAACATGAAGTCAAGGGCAATGGCCATTTGACAGATGGAAACTTAATATTAATCATTTAACTGACTTTTTACTGTTTCAGTCCGATTCGTTAAAACTCGGTCGATTCCGTTCAACGTCTAATGATTTTAGCGGATTTACCCGAGTATTGCCGATTGAATTAAGCTGATGTGTTCATTTTGTATGCATCATAAGTTTTAAACATGACTAAAAAGAGAAAGGCCCTTTTTTAAGAAACACGTTGGGTTTTGTTTATTATGAAACAATGATTTTAAAAATTGAATGCTTCTTTTTGTAACTTCATTGGGGTGTAAAAGCGTTGACCGTTGAAGTACATTTTGTGTGAAGCGCGGAATCTTCGCTATCATCCCATATTGAATTTACTGACCCCATATATCTCGTATTAGGTAACTAACACACCATGTAACTAATAATATTGAAACAGAGACACTCTTACATGTCTCTGGTGGATGGTTTGACGATCTAGACTGCCTAAACTACAACTCATGCACGGTCGGTAAAATGCTTTTACTTATATATATATATATGAAGTTCTACTCGGCCTTGTCTGGCTATACAGCCCTTACACCATTGTACACGATCGGTTGCCAATATTCAACAAGTGGAAGTTTTTACCGACCTTGACTGGCTATGTAGGATGATATTTACTATACTATATATAAAAATATTAATTTTCGCGAACCATTTAGGTCACGGAAATTCCAAAATATGGCATCAGTAAGGAGAGCTGTACAAATAATGTGAATACACAGAACCCTTATCCAAATTTTCTTTAGCTAAAAGTATTCATCTTTTTCTATTTTATATGTACTATCAATATTACATTTTTCTATTATTTCGATTAAAATGTTCCAAAATCTGAGGTCAAATAGGTCGAATGCCCCAAATAAACATCCCCTGATTGGTTGAAGTACTGTGGCGTCGATGTAAAGCATAACAAGCCTCGATGTAAAGCACACGCTTCACAGAAATAAGGAGAGTTTTACAAATAATGTGAATAGATATCCCCTCAATCCAATTTATGTATTGCTGAAAATAATCAAGTGTTCATTATTTTCTGTTTTGATTCTGCTAACAACATTCCATTTTTTCTATAATTCCGATTTAAATATGTGAAACCCCGCAATAAAAATAGATGGCCTCAATGGTAAAAGCAACGCTAAAATTTTCCGTTAATATGTTAACATCTTGAACTTCGACCCTGGGTTCAAAGGGGTTAAAAAAAACGATTCTCAAATAGAGATCTCCCTGCGATCAAATGTAATCCTTAGTGAGTATACAGGCAACTTCGTTTACCAAAATATATACACACTTTATCAGTAATATATTGTAATGCTTCTGCATATTCACATTTTTTTTATGCTGAACTTTAACATATTTAATCAAATTTAATTCTACACAAATTTTATTACGTAAAGCCGTAATAGGAGTAAGAATATTTTTAGCGCCAATTTAACCAGCTTCATCGCCATCATCAACATTATTTATCGTTTACATTGTGAAATTTCACTTACATAGGGTTTATTAATATAGAGTTGTTTTGGTAAGTACGGCTTATTAATTATAATGTTCTCGAGATGTGCTTCTCTAGACAATTTTGACGGTCAGTTTAATCCGTTTATAAATTTTGAAATTATTATGAAACTAAGGTTTCAACTCCCTCAGGCAAAGTTGGCTTTAGATGAATTTGGCTATTTATTTTAGGTATTTTTAACATATAGCTCTTCAACGATTTTCGGTACTTATACATCTTCGGGTTTCAAATGTTTGGCTTTGAGCGTTCCTGATGAAGGTAAATCCAGAAAAGCGCTTCGGACGCAATAAATTATTAAACGTGTTGTTTTATATTTTTACATCACTGGGTCGATACCTCTGCTGGTGGACTATCAGTCCCCGAGGGTATCATCAGCTCAGTAGTCAGTGCTTCGGTACTGACATGATTAAACAAACTTTACTAAAATTGTCCGTTTATAAATTTTGAAATTATTATGAAACTAAGGTTTCAACTCCCTCAGGCAAAGTTGGCTTTAGATGAATTTGGCTATTTATTTTAGGTATTTTTAACATATAGCTCTTCAACGATTTTCGGTACTTATACATCTTCGGGTTTCAAATGTTTGGCTTTGAGCGTTCCTGATGAAGGTAAATCCAGAAAAGCGCTTCGGACGCAATAAATTATTAAACGTGTTGTTTTATATTTTTACATCACTGGGTCGATACCTCTGCTGGTGGACTATCAGTCCCCGAGGGTATCATCAGCTCAGTAGTCAGTGCTTCGGTACTGACATGATTAAACAAACTTTACTAAAATTGTCCGTTTATAAATTTTGAAATTATTATGAAACTAAGGTTTCAACTCCCTCAGGCAAAGTTGGCTTTAGATTAATTTGGCTATTTATTTTAGGTATTTTTAACATATAGCTCTTCAACGATTTTCGGTACTTATACATCTTCGGGTTTCAAATGTTTGGCTTTGAGCGTTCCTGATGAAGGTAAATCCAGAAAAGCGCTTCGGACGCAATAAATTATTAAACGTGTTGTTTTATATTTTTAATCCCATTTATCTCAATATTATCCCCGATGACAGAAATGTCAACCCGACCTGTTCGTGACAAAATCGATATGATGAACTAATTTCTTTTAAAACTGCATATGCAGTAATTCTGTATTATTTGATAAACAATCACATTCACATTGCATGTTTGCATGATAATAGTTCTGAATGAGTGAACTGTAGTGTATATTTGCAAAGCTGATCAATGCAATTGTGACGTCAGTGCGCCTATAGCTACACGTAACATTATTATTTGTAAACAAACTGGCTCATGTAACACGTGTCTTAATTAATTATACATTTTTAAAAAAGTGCAATCAATCTTTCAATTTCTATTTTATGTTATTTATGTGTCTGTTTTTAGCTTTGCATAGCAGCTGATCAGTAGTCAAATAAATTAGACATAGTACGTGTCATTGTTCCTGTTCTGAGTTGTGATTTTTACTTATTAGAAGGTAAGTCTAAAGAAGTCATTATTTTAGAGTGGGATCGGCATATAAGGGATCGGAGTGGTCCTGATCCGAAATCCTGAAATTAACATTCTGTTACAGGATTGTGTAAATGTTCGCTAACGTCGCCAACGTCGCCAACATTTACGAAATCATTACTGTTACGCCACGTCGCCAACGTCGCCAACATTTATGAAATCAATACTGTTCGCCAACGTCGCCAACGTCGCCAATATTTATCAATCAATACTGTTCGCCAACGTCTCCAACGTCGCCAACATTTACAAACTCATTACTGTTCGCCAACGCCCCGCCCAACATTTTATGAAATCATACTGTTCGCCAACGTTCGCAACATTTATGATCATACTGTCGCCAACGTCGCCAACGTCGCCAACATTTACAAACTCATTACTTTGACGTCCAATCCAAATTTAGAAATATACTGTCGCCAACGTCGCCAACGTCGCCAACATTTATGAAATCAATACTGTTCGCCAACGTCGCCAACATTTACGAACTTATTACTTTTCGCCAACGTCTCCAACGTCGCCAAAATTTATGAAATCAATACTGTTCGCCAACGTCGCCAACATTTACAAACTCATTACTGTTCGCCAACGTCGCCAACGTAACCAACATTTATGAAATCAATACTGTTCGCCAACATCGCCAACGTCGCCAACATTTACAAACTCATTACTGTTCGTTAATGTCACAAACGTCGTTAACATTTACGAAATCATTACTAATAACTGTTCGCCAATGTCGCCAACATGATTCAGGAAAACATTACTGTTCGCCAGTGTCGCTATCATTGCCAACCTTTACCAAACCTGTACTGTTCACTAACATTTACTGTTCGCCAAGTGTGCGTCAATTTTATTGTTCGCCAACCTTGACATAATAATTATTGTTTACCAAGTTCGCCAACATTGTTTTAAATGTAATGTTGGCCAACTTACTGAAGTTTGCCAACTTAGCCAAGTTCCCCAACATTTATTTTTGTATGTTTTTATATTCACCAACATTTCCAACATTATTTTTTATTTACTGTTTGCACAGTTTGCAAAAAAAAAAATTTTATGTTTTGTTTAGCATGTTTGTAAACAGTTAATTTAGATATAAATATATTATTATAACTTTATGACGAAAAATTAAATTCGGATTTTGGCCTTATGTATCCGTCCTTGTCTCTGGAAATACACAAGTTGTCAACATCCGTTTTCTCTAACTGTCCCTGGAAATTGACCGCTAACTTTTTATTGAGTCTTACTTGGTCATGTTGGTGCTATAGAACATTACAATGCTGTGAAATGGTATACAGTATGTCCCTTAAGTTATTTTTGTAAGTTTCAAACATTAAATACCGACTGAAAAATTGAATTAAATTTTAGTGCAAAAGTGATCACATACTGTATTTTTCATTTAAATTATTTGCGAATATCCATGACCAGCAAATTCAAATTCAAATATATTTTATTGCTAATCAAAGCGCCCACAAGGAGCAGAACAATCAACATTAATTACATACAAATGATTACAAGTGATTCAATATGATTAAGACACAATGTTATAAAAAAAATTAAAAAAAATAAAATTATGAAGATAAGTAGAAGAATACAACAAGCACAGTGTTTAATAATATAACTAGGTTAAAAAAGGGGGTTCACTGGACATTACTATATATATATATCATTTAAGGAAACTTTTCTATATGAGGATAAATTTTCCAATAATTCTCTGAGTTTCTGGAGTATGAAAATATCTTCAGAGGACATTAGCCAAATAAATTGTGATTTTTATATCTAAACCACTAAAATTTTTAAACCGTAGTTTTATTTTATTTAAAAAGTTGAAACAAATATTTGAAAGTTTTTGGCACTGAAGAAGAAAATAAATTTTATCCTCAACCTCAGTACCACACAATTTACAGATACGTTCTGACACTGTTAGATTTTTGTACCTTTCCCTCGCAATTTCTAAATCGTGAGCACTGATACGGAATTTCGTTAAATAATGTCTATATCTAAAATTTTCCTGCAAAAGGTAATTTTCTAAGAAAAATCTGCTTTTAAAAAGTCTATAAGTTCTAAGCTTGTTACCATATAATTTATTGCCTCTGAAATCATTATTAAGCTCAGTTTGCCATATTAAATCATATTTTGATTGCATCTTTATGCATAAATAGTTTTTTTTATCTTCGTCTTTAAATTAAGTGCATAATTTTCATTGATGCTAAAGTATTTAAATAAAGTTTGAATACTGGTATACCAGCTCTTTTTCTGCTCATCATGTAGATATATTAAAATAAAGAATTTATTATTATTATTATTATTATTATTATATTGAGAGGTTGAAAGCCTCTTTTAATAATAAATCATCGGATTTTTTTAAACGTATATAGTATTTAAACATATTTAATAAAACCTCCAAAAATAGAGGATATCTGCCCAGTTCACCCATAACTGCAATATTTGTTGCATTTTTACTTACTCCAAGTATAAATTTACAAAAGCTTAAATGAGCGTTATCTACTTCCAGGTCTCCACCTAGTTTTTTTGAAATAGTTATCCCCTTGAGTGTTTAGTTTAATTGAAAGTTAATGTCACCCCATATTTCACTGCCATACAATAAGAGTAAAGACTGATTTAACTGTATGGTCAAAAACATGAAGTAGTGTTTTTAGCATGTTTTAACTTCTAAGAATATTCCTTTTTACTACTATTACTATCAGACCACTCAGAGTCGAAATGAGACATTTTTAAAAGAGGGGTTCCAGCCTTCACCTGTTCACGCTTAACTTTTGAGTCCACAAGCCAGACGCTCAATTTTTTGAAAATTTTAGTTGGATTCTGTTGGCTTGTAGAGAGAATTTTACAAGCCCGAGAGCAATTTTACAACCAATGCCGTAGGACTTGTGGTTAAGTTTGAAGACTGGGGTTGCCAACCTAGGATAAAAAGGGGAGGGTCCAACTAAATGTTCCCATTCTAATGCATAGTTTGTAAATTTAAAACCCCCACCCCCCTTGACGACAGTAAACTGGTTAATATAAAATAAATTAATGTTTTTGTTTTGAAATTATTATTTATTCCTTTTCTTATTTTGCTATTTTTTTGGCTTATAAACTAGCCTTGAAACATGAGGTTTAATCTTTAATCTTTACACAATTATTTATAAATTTCCCTTATTTTATTGAACAGAAAATTATTTTTTCAATGATTTCTTCAACAAAGTTAATATTAATATGATCAGTCATTGTCAGTTATGATTCACAGTGGACAGGTGTAGTTACTGATAGTGTCAGAGCTACTAAGTATAACAACTGAATATACAAATTAGGATTAAGACTAAATTTAGTAAAATAAGGGAAACAGTTAAAGAATTGTGATATATTACTCTTTTTAAGGGTAAATGATATTTATGTAAAGCAAAATTATATTCGGGTGAAATTTGATCCGGAGGAAAAAATGTCACAGTAGTTGTTCTTATTTTTTTATCCGGAGGAAAATATTTTCCTGGGATATTTTTTTCCTTTGCCGTGAAATTCTATCTGGGTAGTTAACTTATTGAATAGTTATTAGAAAAAACTTATCCTTAAAAATACTATGAAATAATAAAAGTGTATTTGAAATAAAGCGAAATTGTTAAAAAAATGTATTATAGGTTGCATTTCTGTAAATATTGACAATGCAATTTCCCATAGGAACTCCTTTTACGGCTAAAACTGTACCACTTTTACTATGAAGTTTTGAAAAAAATCTTATCCTAGAATTGAAAGTTGATATGCACCACAATTTTTTTCAAAGGTCAAAATATAGGGCTGTGCGGCATATTTTCAACATTTATATGCCCTGAACTTCTCAGAGTTTAAACTTACACTAATTTTCTTAACTACCCCTACCTCGAATGAAAGGTTACCACAGATTTCAATGTAAACAATATGCACGTGTTTATTTAATGGTAACATTCCCAAGTTCTGTCTCTGCGATATGGAACACAGAGAGCATAACTGGGAACCAGTATGTAAACAAAATCAATTTTCTATGAATATTCAATTACTCCCCAAAAGAGGCGTGTTTTGAGAAACAGCTGTATTTACAAAGTGCAACCTATACAGACATTTATTCAAATAGAAAACTCTCTAAAATCAGTTTTTCTCACATTAATACTCATTTATCAGAATTAAAGTCTTAAAGAAAGCACTGTGTATACTCTAAATTTTTCTTTACTATACATTTTATACCCCCTCCCCTGTTTCAATTTTTTAAAGAATTTGAAATCAAGTCTTTAATTATTGCCATCTTACCCTATTTGCATATTTTCTGATAAAAAATGCCTAGAACCTGTTAAAAACTGTTTTGATAACATATTGAAAGCATATCAGAATATCATAAATGTAATGTTAAGCAGTCAATCATTACAACATTCAAGATTATATAAAGTATCCAATCCAGCCTCTATCTCCAGTCCACATCTTACTGTATGCCTATTTGTCAATTGAAGGACACATTTTCTGCCTCAAATGGTCAATTTAGAATTCTTGTCACAACAGTATCATCTGTAACCATATATCTGACACAATTTAGCTACTATATATACTAGAAGTGTTCAAACAAAGCCATATTTGCAATAGTTGTATGTATGCAGATACCAGTCTGAGATATAAATTCACTTAAAATGTTGTAGAGATGACTGCTAACATCTGATTTTTGCATAACTTCCAAGCATAGTTATTGTTTTCTATATCAAGAACTTTAAAATCATAAAATCATAGCATTTACAAGTTAAATTATTTGTTTTATGACACAGGGGGTAGGCAATTTTCTATGTTTTTTGCCCCTGGGGCCTCAAATTTCCTAATTCATTCTGCTGTTTCTAGCATTTTGGAATATTTAGTACATATTCAGGATAGAACACACTATTGTAAGTTTTCTTGAGATATTTTTGTTTTTCTAGCTTGTATTTATTATGCCGTGGTGACAAAAAAGCAGATTTAGGTGTTGCGGCTTACTTTTGGGTTATCGAAAGGACTCAAATACCCCATAAATAATATTCAGGAAGGATCTATGAGTTTCAATGACTGCGAAGAGTAAATATAAGCACTTCTTAACAATCTAACTTACAAATATGCAAATATTATGATTTAATTTTGTATCCAGGACTTTGAGTAAACTTTGCATATTGTAAACTGTGAATTTATGCTGAGTCATCATATTTAAGGCCCAGGATTCTATCAATCTTCATTAAATATTTATAAAACTTCTTATTTGAGTTTATTTCTTTAAAATCTGTGAAATAAAGCAAATTTGGTTAAATTCTGAATGTTCCCCTTTTTTACCCTATATAATGGGAAATAATTTCACAAATTATCCTTGAAAAAATTTCCTGAAATATTCAAGTCAATATCATCCTTTTAAAAAGAAAATTATCATGAACATAAAGAAGAAAACCAGAAGTAATTTCAAAGATCGTAATTGTGAAAATAATATCATGATTAAATAAGGTTAGTGAAATACATGTAAAAGTGAGTTGTTTTCAGATCTTAGTACAAATATAAATTTAAAAGTAAGGTAGAAATATAGTTGCATTACTGCTGTAAACAGTAATAGAAGAATTTGCTTATGATGATATTTTTAACTATATAAATAGTTTTGTCTGGGGACAGAGATGTAGTTGTTGATTATATGGAAATCAGATAAATCATAGCAGAACAATATATTGGAACAAAAACATGTTTTACAGCTGGATAGTTTTTACCTGTGAAATGTTATCTGTCTTATTAAATCAAGTTGTAAGTCATCTTTTTATATAAATGAATATATAAAAAATAAGATTCAATGAAAAATTTCACTATAAAATAGATTCAGAAATATATTATATTAATATCTTTAAAATATAAATTGCTCACAATTACCTCCCTTTGATAAATTATGCAACTTTGGTCTTCCTTTGTGAAACATTTTATAATTATAGTCAGGTATATATTGATTGTGAATAACTTACATAGTAGTTAATGGAACTCTATTTCACACGGTTCTGTGAAATATAGTACGGCAAATATATAGCGGTACATACTATCCGCATAACACAGATAGATTTTCACTCCTCTGAAAAAAATCAACCTGTGAAATACTATGCCTGGAAAAAAATTACCCGGACAAATTATCCTCAGGATAAAATATCACAGAGTAAGAAATAAACCGTTACATTTACACTAAAACTTTTATTTTTTATCATGATTTATAGGGTAAAAGTTATAGTTTTGAAGGATTGAAACTTAGAGAACTTATAAGTTATAATGAAGGCATATATAGAAACATAAATGGTATTTATAATTTTAAACACATTTATTGTATCATGTTATGGTGTTTTAATGGAGATGAAATTATAAAACAAATATTTGATTACATGTGTATTCATTGGTCTACACTATATTTTAATTTTTATCATTACCCGCATGATTTTGATTTTTCTTTTAATCTGATGTTCAGTAATTGTCGTTTGTTTATGTGGTTCATAAGTGTTTCTCGTTTTTTATATAGATTAGACCATTAGTTTTCCTGTTTGATTGTTTTTTTTCACTAGTAATTTTTGGGGCCCTTTATAGCTTGCTGTTTAGTGTGAGCCAAGGCTCTGTGTTGACAACCATACTTTTACTTATAATGGTTTACTTTTATGAATTGTGACTTGGATGGAAAGTTGTGTCATTGTAAATGATACCACATCTTTTTATATCTATCATGTCTATTACATCCTGTTTGATATAAAGTTAAAAAAAGGATAGAAAAATATGTTTTCTTGAATTTGACAGTTATATATGCATATGATGTCAAGATAAACCTGCTTTTTATTTAAGAAATTGTTTTTAACATATATCTTTAGAGTTTTATAGCACTGTTTTATTTTTATTTAGTTTTTTTATAAAATTATAAAATGTTTTTGAAATTTGAGGATACATGGTTAAATTAATTTTAAAAGCTTGTAAACAGGAAAAAAATTGTTGAAAATTTGTTTACTTCCACTCTTCCAGCTTTGTGCAGTGATAGTTATTTTTTTTTAAATACAATGAAATCTTATGTGAAATTTTGCTGATTTACTGGACAGGATAAAACTTTATTCATACAGTATCAAGTATTTTTTTATTTGAAGATGTTGACACAAATAAATTATGCACACTTTAAAAAAAAAATAATTAAAGACTGATATCATAAATATATAGGAAAACAATGGTGGTATTAATTCCAGTAATAATACAATAGTAAACATGGTAAAGTTAAATATATACATTGAAATTTTTACAATTTTTATTTTTGACTTATAGTTCTCTATAGATTGGAAATTTGCATTTTATGTTGTTTTTATGCAATTTACTAATGAACTTATAAGCCAATGCTTTTATTATGTTTATTGATATGCTTTAACCATTGTTACTGCATTATAAAATAGTGATCAATTTAAATATTTGTAATATATTTATTTTTCTGTTTAAGAATTATGGTACTTTATAAATATGAAAATAGGCATAAAATGTTGATGGTTATAAACGACTGAAAACGCGAAACCCAATTTGATGTTAATTAAATTTTACAACTTAATTCTTGTTACCTTTTAATGTATTACAATGTACCTTAACATTTGTCATAAATGTACAACATGTACATAGATAAAAACTTTAATAAAGAAAAATTATGAGTATAAATGTAGGAATAGTTAATTTCCGTACATAACTTTAGTTTAAGTGAATGGATCTGTATGAAATTTAAACTCAAGGATGGAAACTTGAATAGGAAAGTTGGGATTGATTTTGGGGGTTATGGTCCAAACAGTTTAGGAATTAAGGTCATAAAAAGGGGTCCAAATAAGCATTTTTTTGAAGATATTAATTTGATGTTTGGTTTTTTATTTTATCATTGCAAGTTACAAAGAAGTTTGAATTTTGTTGCAGTGTAATGATTTTGGGCAGAGTTATGGTCCTTTTACTTTTGAAAATTCACTACAAAAACAGTTTTCCTCACCTTTTTTGTCATTCTTGAATATATGGATTTGATAATTAGTATATAAATTTATCATAACAAGTAACAGTTCAAGTTTAAATTTTTGATTTGGTCTGATAATTTTGTGCAGAGTAATGGTTGTTGGGATTAGAAAATTATCTGAAATAATCAGTTTTAAACACTTTTTTTGTCATGCTTAAATACATTGACTTGATATTTGTTTTAATGTTTACAATGTCAAGTTATAAATCAAGTTACAATTTTGTTCCAATACAATGAATTTTTTAACTTGTAGGGATTTTGCATTGCCATGCAATACTCACAGAATGCTTGTTGTATGCCCGTTTACGGGACGTACAGTCAGGGGTACTACTTGTACAATTTATTTTTATTTACTTGAAGAAGTAAAAAAAATAAGTAAATAAATAATTTTTGAAAAATCTCCCCTTAATTTTCTTAAAAATTTACTTGTATAAGTAAATTTTTCTTACAATGCCACAAAAGTCATCAAGTTTTGAGATGTAAATTTATGCCTTTCATGATTTTTCCCAGGTTTGCTGAATTTTTTTTATTAGAGTTCAATGTTTCATCTCATTCATTCAACAAAGAAACTGATTGCGCAAAGATCTTAAGTAATTGCGCAAGGCCTTCAAAAATTGCTCCTTGGGAGCTTGTAAATGAGCAGTGTTCTGAAGATAACAGACCAATGAGATTTTCATTGTCTATGAAATTACACTTAAATGATTAGTAAAGACATCTGCAAAGGGCAGATAATTTAAAATTCTATTACAGCAAAGAAATTATAAAAAATTAATAAAAGAAGATAGGATGACTTTTTTACTTTTAAAAGTAAAAAAATCTGAATGTTTAAGGGACATAACCCAGCCAATATTATTTTTAACTTATACAAGTAAATAAAATTTACTTGTATAAGTAAATTAATATTACTTCTGCAAGTAATTAAAATAACTTGTACAAGTATTACTCCTGACTGACGTATTATGGTTTATCGTTGAAAGTTTGTCCGTCTGTGTGTTCGTTCGTTTTTAACATGTTGGACATAAATTGAAAAAAGCTTTAACTAATATGCATAAAACTTTGGTAAATTGTTTATATCTATTGACGTGAGTTGCTTTTCTTTTTTATAATAATATACTGGATTTACCGTTTCCTACTTTTATTTATCAAAAAAGGGGAGATTCTCCAGTTTACAGACAATAACCTTAAAAATAATTTCACCAACTTGCAAGAAACTGTGGTGAATTGTTTAATTCTATTTACATGAGCTTCCTTTTGATTATTATAAATTTTATACTATACCTTTTTTGATTTATGGGGTTTTATTCTATACAAAAAGGGGGATTTCTCTAGCAGGAAATTCCAAATGTTAGTTCGGAAATTTATGCTCGGAGTATTCGGACTTTTCCGAGCTCCAAAAAAATATTTTCATGCAAAATGAGAGGTTTTTAAAAAAAAAATCCAAGCTGGTCTCCGCATATATTCGGAATTCCAAACTTTTGTTTGGAGATTTATTTAAAATTCCGCATTCTATTCGTGAATTATTCGGAGAAAACTCCGAACTGACCTCAGAAAAAAAGTCGGAGTTGTCCGAATACTCCGAATTGACCTTGGAAAAGCTGTCGGAGTTGTCCAAATACTCCACAGTTAGGTCGGAAAATTATTATTAGTTTGTAAATTCACTAAAACACTCGGATAATGTCTCCAAATAATTCGGAAGTATTCTCCAAATCATTCGGATGATTTCTCCGAATCGTTTTGAAAATTTCTCCAAATCATTTGGAAAATTTCTCCTAATCATTTGGAAAATTTCTCCAAATCATTTGGAAATATTCTCCAAATCATTCGGAAATATTCTCCAAATCATTCGGAAAATTTCTCCAAATCATTCGGAAATATTCTCCAAATCATTGGAAAATATTCCTCCACATCATTCGGAAAATTTCTCTAAACCATTCGGAAATATTCTCCGAATCAGTCAAGAGTATTCTCCAAATCATTGGGGAAATTTTTCCAAATCATTCAAAAATATTCTCCAAAATTGTTCAGAAAATTTTTCTGAATCTTTTGGAATATTTCCCCAAATCATTCATAAAATCTCTCCGAACCAGTCAGAAAAACATCCCGAAAAACATTTCCAACATTGTAGGGAAACCCTAAATTATTAAGCAATTTTACTAAATAATTCATAAAATGTTCTGTAAGAAATGAATGGGTTCACAGATATCCTGATTTTTTTGTCGAAAAGCAGCTCATCTCCAGTTTTTTTTGTTTCTGTTATGGTTTTTGAAGGTTTTTCAAATATATCTATGCCGTAATTAAATATTATTAAAAAAACAATTCTATGAAAAATAAAATTTATTACACTTCAACATTTGATAACAATATCACATACTAGAAAAATTAATACATGCAGTTGTCACATAAGAAATTACTAAAAGTGAACCTCTATTTTAACAACCATTGGAAAATGACTTATACATATCAAGTACCATGAAAAATATAAATATTTGTTTAAAAAAAATGCACTATTTGTAAAAGACAGTTTAAGCAAACATGGAAACAAAGTCCTTTTTCTTCTTGTACAAACTCAATTACTTGCTGGCACTTGGTTTCAGACATTCAGCTAGCTTGCCGTTGATTTCTTTTTTTGACACAGTGGGCCATCTCTTGAATATGATATCTGTAAAAATAAAAAAAATCAATATATTTCAAGTTTATAAGATGTTGTAACCATATAAAAAGCAGTTAATGAATTCATTGAAAGAGCTAATACATAGCTAATCATTCTGCAAATGTCTGAAATATTCATATTGCCTTTTATTCTTTCTAGGTCAATGAAACAAGGATGATAATTATTTATCATGTCTCTCTTGGTATGGATTTAAAGTCAATTCCAGTCAATTGTTTTAAAATTGTACTAGAACACTTAAAAAATGACGTATTATTTTTTCTGTCTATGAAGAAATAACATCAAAAATGTGGTTCACACTAAATAGCAAGCAGAGTGGGTTATTTTATAGTGTGCACCACATTTTGGATGTTATTTCGAATAGACAGAAGAAATATTATAGTTATTTCTTATAATTTAATTCTAACTTTCATTTTAAACCGGAGAAAAAAATGAACAAATGTTGATGACGTCACGGTCACATGGCTAAATTAAGTCTATGAGCTGATAAAAAACAACGTCAGCCAATCAAAAGAAGTGTTGCCTCAAAAATTTCATTTTTGCAGAAATTTTTTGCAGGATAATGCACTATCTGTAAAGAGGCAAGAAAGATGAACAAGTTCAAGGTCCTTTTTTGTATTTTAAAAGTTTGTACAAAACACATCATTACACATAAAAGTGTAGCTGTTGAAAGCAGTTTTAGTGTGTTGCCCATAGATTTTGGTTGTGTTCTTTGTTTAAAAACTTCACAGCAGTAATAATTTTAAATAAATACATTCTATTTGAGATAAACATCAGACATACCATAAATAACCTGAATTCGGTTAGGGTGTTGTAATGCTGGTTTGGCCTCATACTTGGAATTAGCAGCAACACCTGATATACTCCGCCCCTGTGGTTCCTGGTCACTGTATAGCAGTCTCAGTAATACCTTTGCACATTTGGTGAAGTCTTTCACTTTGGAAACCTTGGCTTCTAGGATTTCCTGAATTTAAAAAAAAAATTGTGTCATATGCTTTTAAATACATGATCATGTTAAATCAAAATTTAACTAATGAGATTGAAACATCAACGACATGACATATATTCATATTTATATAAAAATATTTTTTGAAGTGTCTTATTAAAGGTATAACACAATGAGAAGCTATTACTAAATATATCATAATGCATTTTGTATCAAATTTATAATTCATTAGTATTAATAATATGTTATTAAATCAGACACAAGCAATATTTTTTTAGGTGTACCTTTACAAATCTTATATGATTCAATATTAAATTTGGTAGCTGTCTCATTGATTTCTACCATTATCTTAATAAACACAAATATGTCCTTAGTACGTGGTTGCCACACAAGCACTATCATTTCTATATTCGGTGGACCAAATTTGTATCAAAGTTCTAATTTGGCATAAAATTAGATATGTCTTATCATGGGGGACATGTGTACTAAGTTAAACATTGATTCACCTTCAACTTCATCAAAAATTCAAACTGAAGAGGGGCAGACAGAGACTGACAGACCAAAAAAACATGACATCCCTCGGTTAAGCATAAAAAATATAATACCTGTGTGTAGTTGTTGTAAAAGGCAACTGTGGAAGAGGCTGCTGTATCCTATAAAATAAAATAAACCGTTAAAAAATCAGAACGATAGCATTGTTAAGTCTAAGAATAAAAATTAAGACAATTACTGAATTAGACAGTTGGTTTTCCTGTTTGAATGTTTTTCACTAGTAATTTTGGGGCCTTTTATACATTTATATACTATTTTTTAGTTTTCTAAATTGTGTGTGCTATTGTTGTCTGTTCGTCTTTTTCATTTATTGCGACGACGTTGTCAGTTTATTTTCGATTTATGAGTTTGACTGTATCTTTCGTCCCTCTTTTATAGCTTGTTGTTCAGTGTGAGCCACAGCTCTGTGTTGAAGGCTGTACCTTGACTTATAATGTTTTACTTTTATAAATTGTTATTTTGATGGAGAGTTGTCTCATTGGCACTCATACCATATCTTCCTATATCCATTTGTATCTTTCAAATTAGGTCATGTTGTTGATTTTGTTGTTGCTAATAATAAACATAACAAGTGCTTTTTCCAAGCGTTTTGGGGCTTTTCGTAGCTGTGATAGTTGACAAAGAGATAATGTCTGTGTCTCCTGTGAAGAGTCTTCTCGTTTGGCAATCATACCAAATTATCCTTTTTATATATAGCATTAACGCTTTATTATTTCAGTGTGAATATTGTTATTTTAAAAAAGAAATAATCATTTTCATTAGTTTTTTTACAAGTTTTCATTCTTGATTTAGAGGAAAATTTTTAAATTTAAAGGTAGAATTACCATGATTACAGTTTCAAGGTTAAAAAATCTGTAAGTGATATAATACCTGAATAAATGATGAATTGGCAATAGGTGTTGTACCGTCTGGAATACAGCTGATGTCAAGAGTTTCATCATGAATTGTAACTCTGGAAGATGTCTGGTTGTGAGTTGATTGAGGAGTAGATGACTGAGGAGTTGAAGACTGAGGAGTTAACTGAGTTGTTGATGGCTGTGGAGTTGATGACATAGTAGTTAATGACTGAGTAGTTGATGACTGAGGAGTCGATGGCTGTGGAATTGATATCTGTTGGTTGTTGTTACTGTTTTGTTGAAAGCTACTCTCACCTCTATTGCAAGTACTAGGGTCATTGCGTGAGGACTGAAACCAACCCTGAAATATAAAAAAAAAAAAATAAAAAAAAATTCATAACCATGATAACCCTAATACTTAGCAACTGGTTTGTTACCATTATCAGGCATTATCTGTACTACTCTAGCACATATAACTATAAAAAAAAATTACATGATAACAATATTCAGTTATATAGTCAATGACAGTGATCCTAAAATTACCTTTATCATCCATAATTTAGATATTCAACATTAAATATGACTTGTAGAATATTTTTCAATTATTTTGAATTGAGAGTCAAATTATAAGTCTGGTACATTTAATTTAACAAGTATTAAGATATATCTATAAAGTTGTTGCAATGATTTTTTCGTGTGTAGCTTTTCAATCTTTAAATTTAGATTCAATATGTATTTAATTAAATATTTATGTCCCTATTAAACAAATTAATTTATGTCAAATATTCAAATAATGTTATTTTTACCTACATGGGTACTATGGGGGAACTGTTTGTTTCTAGAAGTATAAATCTTAGGAGGAGAATTATTGGTATTAAGTTACATGATAAATCTAACCTGATTCTTACTCCACATTATCTGCACATAATATTGGAGATTACTAAGTTGATGTTGTAAGCTCTGGTTGAGGTTTTGTGAAGACTGCAGTTGGCTCTTTGTTGAAAGGAGCTGGCTATTATAGGACTGCAGCTGGTTTTGTAGACCACATATCTGGTGGGTGTTGGACTGAACCTGTTCCTGTAGAACTGTACAGTCAATACAAACATCACGCTCTGGCGTTGCAGGTTGACAATCGGTTACCAAGATATCCATCGACTCACTTACAACTTGGCTGATTGGTAAGTACCTACAAAATTTAAAATTTGTTATCTTGGGTCAAAAACATCAAGCAATAGCATTTTTTGATGATTTGGATTTAAAATAAAATATAATTAAAATAGAAAAAAGATGTTTTATGTTATAAATATGTGTAACTTTTATAGATGTGTTACATCAGGTTCATATGTACATGTTATATATTAAGTTAATTTATCGAATTTCATTGACATTTGATGATATTAATTTAAAGATCTGACAAGGTTTATGGTTTTATAGTTGAGATGATGCAAACTGTTGTAAGCATGCAATTATTTTCACTAAAGATCATTAAGTGTAACCATCCATAAAAAATGTCTTCCTTTTTTTTTATCTATTCAAATAAAATTCAGTTGATTTATGTTGGTATGGAGTTACCAATACATACAAGAAACCAATTTATAGCCTACTGTTGTGGGTTTGACATACAATGACATACAAAATGTATCTACCAATAATGTACTTACCGGTTTTCCTCAAGCTGCTGGTGAAGCTCTGTCACTTCAAGTTCTCTGGCAACTGTCTCAAGGTTTTTCTGAAATTAAAGATATAGGTCAATGGTGTTTTCATCATAAGACAGTGTGTTTTTTGTTTGAATAGTCTCTTTTGGGTTCTTTCTAGCTTTTAGTTTTGAGTGAGCAAGGACTCTGCATTAAAGGCTGCACTGAAAGCTATAATTCATACTTTAACTACATAATAATCATTAAAATACATTGTTTCTTGGATGAAGAAATGTCTCATTGACTTTCATACCACATCTTATTCATATTGTGCCTTGGATAGAGCATTGGCATTAAAACCACATAGTCTTATTTTTGAAAATACTATAATCATTTAGGCCATACTACATGTACTACCATTCAAATAGTGCCAGAATAGAAAAAAAAGATGAATTCATGAAACGTTCATATAAATTCATACCATACGAAATAAAAATTCTGTTGATTAAAGATTCATACCAAAAATACATACCTCTACTGGTTTGGGTGTAGACTTTTCTTTTTGTGTCTTGCGCTTTTTGGCAGGAACTACAGGTTTTTCAACTACAGAAGTTGTCTAAAAAAGATACAAAAAATAATGTTTTACATGATAAAAGCTTAATATATAATATATCCAAGGGTGAAGGTTGGTACCTATTAAAACTTTTAAACTTGCTGCATTTGTTTTCACCTGACCTCTGTCAGGAATCTGATATTCAGAAGCAATATATAGTTGTCATTTGTTGATGTGGTTCATAAGTGTTTATCAATTTTATATACATTAGACCATTTGTTTTACTGTATGAATAGTTTTACACTAGTCATTTTGGGGTTCCTGTATAGCTTGCTAATTGGTGTGAGCCAAGGCTCCATGTTGAAGACTGTACTTGACCAATTATGGTTTACTTTTTGCGACTTTGATGGAGATTTGTTTCATTGGCCCTCATACCACATCTTCCTATATCTAGATGTCTCATTTTATTATATACAATGCATCTTTTTTATTTTGAGTTAAAAAAAATAAAATGGTCAACAATCCCCATAAATCTTCTTTTAAATATTTGTATCTTTTGTTCATAATTCTGTTGGTCATTATATATATAGAAGTTTGTGAGAGCTGTATACTATGAATATAATATCAATAACTTTATCTCCATATGATTTAAAAAAAAAAAAAAAAAAAAAAAAAAGGTGGTATGATTGCCAATGAGACAACTTTCCACAAGAGACCAAAATGAAATGATGTTTATTTAAGAGGAATTATAGTTATCCCGTACCGTTGTAAACTCGTACCAACGTCAACTCGTACCACTAAAAAAACTCATACCAATGCAAACTCGTACCAACTTATTTAAATGCAATTAAATGGTGTTTAATAATGAATATATACTTTACTTTCACTCAATACCTCTTAAGTCTGTAAAATGTATATTTGAAAGTACAATGACCAATTTGTAGCTAATGTTCCTTGTCTATTGGATAGAAATTACCTTGGCAGATGTAGATTATTAAAGTTATTCAACTTAAGGTACAGTTAAAGCAATGTTTTTACCTCTTTCTGGATTAAAACTAGTTTGAAAGATCAGTTTATGAAATAAAGATTAAAAAAAACATTTGCTATTTTTGTCTAAGTTTTCATTAAAATCCAGTATAAATTCAAGTAATTCAACTTTATCTTTATTAAGTTTACAAAAAAAAAACCATAGAACATTCTTATTTTTTTTAATATATTTTAATGGCACAAGTTTACAGTGGTACGAATACTGAGTGGTACAACTTCCCAGTGTTACGAGTTAACTTTTTTGGTACGAGTTAACGTGGAATGAGTTTAAACATGGTAACTGATGATAATGATTATATTCAAAGTGAACCCTGAAAAAAACACTTTACACTTGGTGTTTGACTTTCTGCAATATTAAAGATAAACACCTTGTCAGAGATCTTTTCTGTTCTTTCCTCTTGGTCTTTGTTGACATACTTCTTGACAAGCTGATTAAACTGGTCACCTTTTAGACAGTCTTCTAGCTGATTCTTCTCTTCTAAAGCTAAAATACATGTATCAGATATATAAAATGCTATAACCAAGCAATTTTCAAAATTAGATAATTATTAGAAAAGTCATTTTCATACTTTGACAAGATATTTGCTTACTACAAGATATAAATGTAATATGATCAAAGCTAGAAAAGGGTACATTCTGCTATTTAATTGTGGATGTTGATTTAACAATTGTCTTTTATTTTAATCTGAAACATATACCTGTCGTCAAGATCTTTTAATTAATTTAAGCTTTTTAGTGGGAAATGATATAGGTAAATATAAGCATTTTCAAATGTTTTACATTTTCCTAAAAAAAACACGATATAAAACAACATACAATCTCAACTGACCATGATAATATAATAATTTTGTTGGTATTTTTCAATTTTGTCATTTTATATCTTTGGGGAATAAAAGTTATTTATGAATGTTAAAATAATTAATGGTGAATTTGACCTCAGGGATTTGCATTTTTTGGGGTGGTACTGAATACAAGCCCATGGCCATAACATAGGTGCTCCGTTGTGGAGGAAGTTACGTAGGAAAGAAGTTTTTTTTTTTTAACTCAAAACTAATTTAACTTAACAATGAGATAAAATTATTTAACCTTATTCACAAATTCTTCTAAGATGTTAATATGCACTTACAACCAATCATTGCAATAACACCGCTGTGTACACCACGAAAACCAGGGCACTTTGCTGTTACTGTCTCACCGACACTGTACTCGTTGAAGGCTTTGCGTGGCTTGGCGATGTTAGTGACCTTCACAACGTTGCCTTTGATAGGATCGTCGTTTACCCAGATGATAACAACAAACATACCAGTAGAAGCCATTGCAAATTGCAGTTTTGATCGTCATGCTGTATCACGGTGTTTTATATTTTAAAATATTTACTTTTTTTTGGCGCCGCCCAACCAGATCACTGATTGGTCAAGGAATTTCATTCTGTAATTTCCGTCCAATCCCGGCATGTTTTTACAACAACATTGTTCCAAAAACTACGTAATTTCACAACGAGAGTTCTCAAAATATTTCATTATTGAAGAAAACATTAAAATCGTAGTTACAAAATCTGTACTATCGCTAAATTTCAATGTTGATAATAAATTTTGTTTTCCCACAATGCCATTGTGGCGTAGAGCCAGGTTTTAAAACAACATTACTTCCCTTGAAAATGGACTGTTGTGAAATTAACATTTAAATATTACTGCTGATATAAATTATTGATAAAATTGAGTGTGTTACATATCATAATATCTATTTACTTTATTGTGCTTTAATTTGTTGAATATATTCAGAGATTTAGTTAAATTTGCTAATGATCATTTACTTGTATAGCTTTTCTATTCATCTTGATATTGTTAAATTAGTTCTGAGATAAATTTTTGTTTAATTGCTTAATCATTTAGAGAGCCACAGTCTATTAAAGAGACTTTTTAACGGTAAGTGCTTTTATGAAAGAAAAGATACGCAACACTGCTTGTCGACACAAGTCACTCTGCAGTATAGCTTTACATATAGAAAGCTTGTTGGTCTTGCACAGACCTTACCACTAACTGTAAGATGACATTGTTATATATAGAACAAAATGTCTATCTTCAGTCTTGCTGGTCTTGCACAGACCTCACCATATTTTGTCACTTTTATGTGAGTTTTAACTTATTTACATTTGAATACTTTTATCTTTAAAATATTGTTGATATTTGCTAAATTGTAATTTATTATAATAAACTATGAAAACTTGCTAGTGTTAAGTTCTACAATGCCAAATATGAAGGATCAGAGACTCAGGATTCCGATACCTACTCTTTATACACGGTCTGGGGTAAAATATGTTAAAGTTGACACAGAAATACGCAACGTAAAAAAAACCTCCGGTTACATTTTGGTGGCAGCGGTGGGATCCTGAGGCGAAACATCCGATCTTCTCATAGGCTACAGCACTATTTATACAATTAAATATGTAAGTAAGAATTGTGAAATTCAAATCTTTTACAATGTATTTCATTTTGTTTAACGTAAGTGAGTAGAAATCACTTCTTACATAACAGAGTTCATTAAAGGAACACTGTTCACTGATGTTTCAAGTTTACATGTTTATTTTTATTTGAAAAACATTGTCATGTTTTATGTATGAAATAATGATGAGTAACAATTTCAGTTTTAGCGTACAGAAACTGATAATTATATAGAATGGCAGAGATAAAGTATGTATTGATAATTATAGGGTGTATATCTTGCATAGATGATGAAGTTTTAAATGCTTTAAATGAGAGTAAAGCTTAAATTAGATTGTTTAGTTAGAATGGTATATTTTAATCATATTGTCTTAATACATTCAGTAATTATATATAGTGTAAGATGAATGTGTATGAATCGACAGGAACAACATTGTTGTATCCTTTTGGTCCATTTAAAGGACCGTCGCTTACATCATTTTATTTTATGCTAACTTGCTTCAAGATTATTATGTTTATGTGGATATAAGCTAAGCTGAGAACATGATTGTTTCGGCACGATTGACGTGTTTTAAAACGCCAATATGAGCCTCTGACTCACGTTTATATCGCTAGGGCCTGTTAAAAAGAGCTGGTCGCGGCATGATTGTTTTATTCTATAGTAAATGTCTCTTAAACTCATACAGAATATCTACTTCTTAGACAGTTACACAATTTCTATAGCATTTGACACAACAGTTTACTGGGTGACGATTCAGTGTAACTATTTGTTTAATTTTGTTGTTCAATTTTTCAGCACTTGTTTTCAGTGAGGGTGATGATTTGACATAATATACGTGTGTTAGAACTAATATTGGAGATGACCTGATCAGCATTTCTAGTGTTAGAATGATGAAGGAATTCGATTGTGTTTCGTGTGCAATATAAAAAAGAATACCGTGAAATAATATATGTGAAAGAATATCGCTATGTTTAAATGGAGAATTAAGAACCATTCATACCTGCCTAGTTTTTAAACTTCATGGCTTCAGTTTTTAAGTTGGGAGGAATGTGGCGGAGAGCCAGTTTTTAAAACAACATTACTTCCCTTGAAAATGGACTGTTGTGAAATTAACATTTAAATATTACTGTTGAATTATAAATTATTGATAAAATTGATTGTGTTACATGTCATAATATCTATTTACTTTATTGTGCTTTAATTTGTTGAATATATTCAGAGATTTAGTTAAATTTGCTAATGATCATTTACTTATATAGCTTTTCTATTCATCTTGATATTGTTAAATTAGTTCTGAGATAAATATTTGTTTAATTGCTTAATCATTTAGAGAGCCACAGTCTATTAAAGAGACTTTTTAACGGTAAGTGCTTTTATGAAAGAAAAGATACGCAACACTGCTTGTCGACACAAGTCACTCTGAAGTATAGCTTTACATATAGAAAGCTTGTTGGTCTTGCACAGACCTTACCACTAACTGTAAGATGACATTGTTATATATAGAACAAAATGTCTATCTTCAGTCTTGCTGGTCTTGCACAGACCTCACCATATTTTGTCACTTTTATGTGAGTTTTAACTTATTCACATTTGAATACTTTTATCTTTAAAATATTGTTGATATTTGCTAAATTTAAATTATTATAATAAACTATGAAAACTTGCTAGTGTTAAGTTCTACAATGCCAAATATGAAGGATCAGAGACTCAGGATTCCGATACCTACTCTTTATACACGGTCTGGGGTAAAATATGTTAAAGTTGACACAGAAATACGCAACGTAAAAAACCCCTCCGGTTACACCATAAATGTAAACATTCCGCCATCTTGGTTGTTTATTGAGAATACAGAAAATTAAATACTGCAAGAAAGAAAAATCGATTTGTAGGTACAAAGCAAATGCAGGTCCTTTATAATAAATCATTGTTGTAGTATAAGTTCCAATTTCCTGATAGACCTTGAAATAGATACACTTATGAAACGAACAATTGCAAATTTTCGAAACAAGTGCCGTGCAGACCCATAACTATACAACTTCAACTTGATGAGTGCCAGTGCTTAAAAAACTTCTGTCATCAATTTAAGACACAAAATTATACCATTAATCAAAAGCAAAGACATTAAATAAAACATCAGTGTTATTATATACATACATGTTTGTGTAGATTGAATACTTTGGTCAGGATTTAACAAAAAAAAACACTGGTTAAACTAGGCAGCAAATGTATATGGGACAATAAGTAATTTGATTATTAATCACTTTGCGTCATCGAATAAAATTATTTGTGTTTGTTGTAGTTTGTTTTTACTTTGAATGTTAGATATATATATGCCCCCTTTTCCTTCTAATAATTTGTCTGTGATTTCATACCTTATTAAACTTTGTTTCCACTTCAAAATGTATTGTCAAGATATGTAAGCTCAACACCATTGCAATGTTTATTGGCTAGCACATACAAAATAAAGACCAACAACTACCCAAATAATTATCAATTAAATATGGAGCATGTGTACATGGTGTACAAGAAAATGTATTTCTTTTAATGTGTATGAAGCTAATCAATATTTTGTAAATTTATACAAAACAGACGAACACCATATTTTTATAAAGCTATCAAATCACTGCTGGTGGTTGTCAACAATTTCTCAAAAGAAGCCATTGTGTTCTTGATTGCATACCTGAGGTGCCATGTGTCTTACACAAACATGCAAATACATGGCTTTCTTAATGCATAAATAAACAGCTTGTGTTCCTTTTCAATATCTTTCCTGGCTAAACAAACTTTTAGTGATTATAATAACATGTGCAGCTTATAATCCCTTTGTTGTTTATATCATATTAATTAGTTTTTGGATTGATTTTTTTTACCACAACAAACCTTGATTGATCATATTAACATACTTAATGGTCCTTATCAGCATTTCAATATTCATTAGTAAGCTCCATTGCTGGTGTTACAAACATTTTTAATAAAATTTTCTGGTCTATGCATTCAAAAATTAAAATCTTGGTTTACAATTTGTTGACATCAAATCTGTCACTGCATCACTTTTTTTTTATTTCATTGTTTGCTCCCCCCCCCCCTATTTTTTTTACTAAGTCAAAATGTTTACTACAATTTGATGGACTTTAACCTTGTAATAAATTTAAATGGCTAGACCAAAAAAATACATGTTTTCCTTCTAACTACGTGTAACTAAACAGTTGGCAATATTATTTTATTTTACAGACATTTATTAGCTTGGTAACTACTAGGAAATCAGTATGGACTTAAATATTCCTCCTTCAAAAATGGCATAAAAAATTTAAGGGTGAGCAAGAGATATGTATATATAAAAAAAAAGTAGGATCTGATTGCAATGACATATTGATTTAAAATTTGTTTATTAGGTTAAACATTCCCTGTCCTTTCCTGGTTACATTGAAGCCATATTGTTTTATGATCAATGAGGTCCTTGTCATTCTTATTAATCAAGAATTGTTTAAGAAGGTAAAATCATTTTTATAATTATACCTTTCTATTGATTTGAAAGTTGTTTCCTGTGATAAGTGTAATACCTGCATTACCATTTAACTGCCAATTTTGACACTTCCATATTGACAATAAACAAGCTTTAATACAGTTTTAAAAAAAGGCATGACAACTCCAAATAAAGTTATATCACAAAATTTATTGATTGAAGTTAAATTTAACAATGATAACTAATGTCATGTAAATAACATTTTAAAGAAATGAAAAATGATAAAATGATTGATCAATCTGATAATATGTTTTTCATCTTAAATGGTAAATGTAAAAAAAGTTCCAGGGAAAAAATGTCACACAATTGATATATATGTACATGTATGGAAAACAGTAACAAATCAAATAAGAAATAATCTCCTTGTTTGTTAAAATGCTAAATTATGTTTTCGCCTGTAATTCAGTGGTTGTCATTTGTTTATGTGTTACATTTTTGATTTTCGTTGATTTTTTTAACATAAATAAGGCCGTTAGTTTTCTCGTTTGAATTGTTTTACATTGTCTTATCGGGGCCTTTTATAGCTGACTATGCGGTATGGGCTTTTCTCATTGTTGAAGGCTGTACGGTGACCTATAGTTGTTAATGTCTGTGTCATTTTGGCCTTTTGTGGATAGTTGTCTCATTGGCAATCATACTACATCTTCTTTTTTTATATTTAATATCATTGTTTCTCTCTCAAATTTTAGTAAGGCAGCAACCATTTGATTTTCGGGGGGGGGCTATGTTTTTTTTGGAAAAAAAGTTTGTTTCCAGTTTTTGGAGAAAAAAATAATTTGTTTTTGACCCTGAGAAAAAAAATGTGTTTGTTTCACCATCAGCTGCCACTATATGTAATGCTAAAATTGAAAGACAAAAATTGTTTTCAACTTGTCGCCAAAAAAATAGATTGTCTTTCGCCGAAGGCGAAAAAAAAAGTTTGTCCAGAAAAAAAAACCATAGCCCCTCCCAGAAAATCAAATGGTTGCTGCCTAACACACAACTATCAACATGCAAATGTCATGTTGAATGGTAAATTAAAAGCATTTAAGTACCAATAATAGAAATATAACAAACTGGAAGAAATGTGTTTATTCATTAGATTGTTTTCTCCATCTCTTTAAAATTCTTCCTTTCCTCTGAGCACTCATTTCACACAGAAAAAACTCACATCACTTATAAAAATAATATTAAGTACAAACTGGCACGACTAAAGAACTATTTTAAATCACCAGAAAGTTCTAGATAGTCTTCTCTTAGATATTACCTTTGTTCTTTGAGCATGTTTTTCACACAGAGAGAAAAATTACCATCTTTCTAAAAACTAGCACCACTGAGAAATGTTATGAATAACAGTGTGCTAGTTTGTCTTCTCCACTGAATTAATTCAGCCGTTCTAGGATCACCCATCTAAACACTGAGACAGAAACTACTAATTGTACATTCAAGCTCCCATGGATGGATGAAATGACAAACTATTTAAAACTATCAGCAGAATGCATCTCTGCATATAAACAGTTTGAGAAGCACGGTATGAGTTCCAATGAAACAACTCTCCATCAAAGTCATAATTTGTAAAAGTTAACCATTTCAGGTTAATGTACAGTTTTCAATACAGACCCTTTGCTCACACTGAACAGCTAGCTATAAACAATGTTAAAGGGCTGACCTCAAAAAATAACTAGTGTAAAACTGTTCAAAAATGACAATAAAACATTTATAAACCACAACAAAAGATAACAGCTGAATGTCAGGTTCCTGACTTAGGACAGGTGCTAAAAATGCAACCGGTTTAAATAGGTACCTTCACCCTATCCTGGAACAAAAGTGTAACATCATTACATAGAAAGACACAATCTTTGTTTTTGAAGTGTAGAGTGATATCCATTTTTCTGATCTAGTATACATTAGCATTTAGGAGACTGCTCAATCCCGCCTCTTGCTGTGTAATTTCTTGCTTTGTTGAAGGTCTATTGGTGATCATTGGTGGCTCTGGGTTGTTTTGTACATTTGTATTGTGTTGTTACAAGTCTCTTTGAGACATCGGGTGATTCATCCCCGTTTCAATTCTTTTTCTTAAACTATTCCAGTAGGTACAAAAAGCTAACACCAAATATTAAAATTTATATGTCGATTCTATTAAACATATTTTTGTGACGTTCTAGATGTACACTATGTATAGATGGCTATAATTTTCACCAATAAACCAAAATAACAATCTTTATTTTTAACTATTGCAGAATTACAATGGATGAAGAAGAGCTTGAGGCTTGCAGAAAAAGTGACAAAGAATGGAATTGTCCAGTTCCTAATTGTGGAAGATCTTTATCAAGAAAACAAACTCTACAGAAGCATTTATGGAGCTGTCATGAAATTAAAGGTATTTTTATAACTTGTTAGTTGTTTGCATTAAAAGTTTATATTTTTTAAAGAATGACACCCAACAACCAGAATCATATATATCATAAAATTGAGAATGGAAATGGGGAATGTTCCAAAGAGACAACAACCCGACCATAGAAAAAAACAACAGCAGAAGGTCACCAACAGGTCTTCAATGTAGCGAGAAATTCTCGCACCCGGAGGCGTCCTTCAGCTGACCCCTTAACAAATATATACTAGTTAAGTGATAATGAACGCCATACTAATTTGTATATAATCTAAAAAAAAAATGAAATCAAAAAGGGAGCTCACATCAATAGTTAGTAACAATTGACCAAAGTTTCATGCAAATCGGTTAAAGTTTAACAATTTATTGTCAAACATGTTGATGACAGATGGACAGACAACAGTATACCACATTATATCCCATAAACAGGCTTATAAACACTATACGTAAATAGTTGATGAATAACATTTTCATATCTGTTCAGCTACTACTTTGAGAAATTTGAAAACATCACAACATACACAAGAGCTGTAGGGTTATAAATATATATACTTATTTACTTGATATCAACTTAAAGTGTAAATGAGTCGAGTGTCAAACATGAATGTGTCAGTCAAACATATATATTATTATAATTCAGCTTTTTAAATCCAGGTATAGTACCATATTTAGAACAGTATTTATGAAAATTGATCAAATACATGTAATGTTAAATAAAATGTTGTTTTTATTATTTCAGCTGGTAACCCGTCAAAGAGGTACAAAATGTATGAAGTCAGTGAAGATGTTCCATTGCCAAAGAGTACCTTTTACCATCAGTATGTTTTCAATATATATCCATTTTTCTCCTTAAAGATAAATAAATTAGAATTGCACTAAAAGACTTAATGAATAGACAAAAAAAGATGTGGTATGATTACCAATGAGACAGTTAGAGACCACATGACACAGAAATTAAGTGATTAACAGCTATAGGTCACAATATGACCTTCAACAATGAGCAAAACCCATTCCGCTAAGTCAGCAGTTTTGGACCTAACTGGTTAGGCTATGACACATCACTAGGCACTGTTAATTATGTGTATTGGCGTATACTATATTTTTATGTCTGTGTTCCATGTTTGTACCTTTTGTATCTGGCATTTAGCTACCAACTTATAACTTTTTATTAAAATAGTACAAATGTTCTTTGTGATGTGAACTTTCGTAACTTCACGTGAAGGTTAATGAACATAATTATATAGTATGAGTGAGTCTTATTTTCCTATAGACACATATTTTTGTTTCTACTGATCCAAAAATAAAATGATAATTGACTATTTGTCAATTTGATTACCATGACTGAATACAGTAAGAGTGTTAATAGTGATGAAATGACCTTAATGAATAAAACTTACAGAAAACCTGAGTTTAAAAACCAGTGTATAGTGAATAATGTGTAAATCGAATCAAAAAACAAATTTTCAGTAGATCTTTCTTTTTTTAAACCTTAGTTATTGAAATAACATTTTTTTTAATCAACTAATGGGTCTCAGTATCAGGCTAGCTACACAAACTTAGATCATAAATGTATTTAATTTTCTGACCATGTTTTAATTGTTGTTTTTATCCCTTTTTCCAGGAAAAGCCAAGAAGAAAGAGAACTACCTGAGCCACCTGCTGCAGCAGAGCCACAACAAGCAATGCCAGTTCAGGATACTATGGAAAGCATAGGTGATAATGATGATAATTCTTCAAACATTATACTTGATACTCAAGCAGACATGGATATTGAAGATGAAGAAGAGCTAGTTGAAAATTTTGTTGAAAGTTTTGGACCACCACTTTATGTCTTGCCACCTAGTCAGCAGGTATACAACGCTCCAATTCCACAGTATCATCATTACATGACCATGTGTGCTTTTGCAACTTACCACAGTCTATCAGACAGAGGCTTTCGTCATCTTATCCAGTTAATGGGACTCCATATACCTACAGAAAACCTCATGGAAACCAACATCGACACACTGAAACAAGTATGTGGTTTTGACACAGACTGCTTAATACATCATCTCTATTGTCCTTCATGTAAAACACTGTTCACGGGTGACGTAGAAAACTGTAAGACACCAGGCTGCCTAGGAAAAAAGGAGAAGAAAACTGCCAACTATTTTGTGACTGGAAGTATGCAAGCCCAGCTAAAAGAGATCTTGGAAAGGGATGGCATATGGACAGCAGTTCAGGACTATGTAAGCAATAGATCTTCTGACCACACAACAATTTCTGACATCTTGGATGGTGAGGAGTACAGAAAGTTGAAGGAACCAGGTGGATTTCTGGCTGACAAGAACAACATCACCTTCTCCCTGTTCACAGATGGTATACCACTTTTTCAAAGTTCAAAAGTATCACTCTGGCCTGTGTACATGATTTTGAATGAACTGCCACCAAAACAACGCTTCACTAGGAAGAACATGGTGTTATGAGGAATTTGGCAAGGTTGTGGTAAACCACAAATGAACATGTTCCTGCGTCCATTGGTGGAAGACTTGAGTCAACTTTTCCAAAGAGGTATTGAAGTCAACATCCAGCAAACTGAGATCAGAACTAGAGCAACGATGATTGTTGCTACGATGGACCTGCAGGCAAGGGCTTATGTGCTGCAAATGACTCAACACAACGGAGAGCATGGCTGCTTATATTGTCTCGAGCCAGGAAAAGTAGTGAAGAGCGGTAAAGGAAACTGTAGAAGCTACCCATACAGAGATGTTGATCCCGAACCAAGAACCAAAGAAAACATCAGATCAGATGCCCAGGAAGCAATTGCCAGTGGAAAAAGGGATCGTGGTATAAACTCAGAGTCAGTCCTGTCTTGCCTTCCATACTTTGATGTCACCACAAATGTTGTAATTGACTACATGCATGGTATCCTTTTGGGCATTCTAAAGAAACTGATGAGTTTGTGGTTTGATTCCAAGAACAGCAAAGAACCATTTTACATTGGGAAGAGAGTTGATGAGGTTGACTCAATTATTAAGACCATACAGCCACCATACTTCTTGAGGAGATTACCACGTAAGATTAATGGAAATTACAACCACTGGAAAACGTCTGAATTTAGATCCTGGCTGCTGTATTTCTCCCTGCCAGCATTACAGAACATTTTACCGGATATTTATTTGACTCACTATAGCTTGCTGGTAGAAGGTACCTTCATTCTCCTTGGTGAAGGCATTTCAGAGGCAGACTTAAGAAGAGCAGATCTCCTTCTAAGAACCTTTGTTAGAAATTTAAACTTATTGTACAGAGACAGTATTGTAGGCCTCAATGCACACAATTTAATCCACCTGACAAGATGTGTTAGAATGTGGGGGCCACTTTGGGCCTGGTCCTGCTTTGTTTTTGAGTCCTTTAATGGAGAAATAAAGAAGTGCATTCATGGAACTGGAAATGCTTGCAGGCAGATATTTTGGTCCCTTCAGTGCCAGAAAAAGGTAGAGGCAATGGCAGTTCAATGCAAAGAAGACCAACTCAGAGACTTCTACCAGTGTATGACTGAAGGCAGTAATGCAAGACAGAAAGGAGGCAAAGATGCCTACCAGTGTGTTGTCTTCACCCCTGCCAAGATTAAAAAAACATTCAACTTCTCTAATAATGTGAAGGAAGAATTGGTGAGACTCTGTGGTACATATGACACCAACAACTTGATGATAGTCAAAAAGATTTCAAGGAATGGATTTTTGATGTTTTCAAAACAGTGTTCACGTGTTGTAAAAAGGAACTCCTACACAATCAAGATGGTGGATAATACAATTGTAGAAGTGGAACATTTTCTAATACACAAGTCTTCAAGGAAAGTGGTCGCCGTTTGCCAGAAGTTTCAGCCATTGGGACCATTGATTAGAAACCGTTTGCAGCATCTTCAGACTTTCCAATTACAGAGGTAAATATTTTTAAAACTATACAGAAGCCTACTATAATTTAAGGTGGTACCTAACACTACAGGGAGATAACTCTGTAAAATCAGCTAAACGTTCAAATTTTTTGAAATTTTTATATTTTTGTCTAAGGGTCAAAGTAAATACTTTGTCAAAATTTAATGAAAATTAAACGAGCCAAATTAATTTTAGTGAAAGTGTTGGGTACCACCTTAATTGAAACAAAGTGATTCTAAAACAATATAAACAGAGAAAAATTGAAATAAGCAAAGGAACAGTGCTTTTATTGCTGCTCTTCTTAACAGTTTATTAAAGGCTGTCAACATTAAGAAAACTCCCACATCACTGCAGGTTCATTAGACCCCTGGCACCAGTTATATATTTTCTGTTTTTTTTTTAACTGTTTATCTAGGGAAATAACTGACTTTGAAGACGCAGATAATAACTAGTAGGGCTATAAGAAAATCTTAGTTTCAATATATTTAGCAAGATTGCCAATGAGACAACTGTTAGTTAAAGGGCAAAAATGAAAACAATAATAAGTCAATATGTTCTTTACAGAAACAAATCAGAGCTAGAAATGTAAGATACAACTTGACACAAAAGGACTTTAGATGTAGAAATTTTGGTACTTGGATTGATCATATCTATGCAACTAAATTTTCATGGCTAAATATAGGTAAAAAGCAATAAATAAACTTAACTTTCTGAAGAATTTTTTACATGATCTTATGAATATTTTTCCTTATTGTGTTCATTATGATTGAATAATACTCTTTTTTCAGTGTTGAAAATACTGTTGTAAGAGCTGAACTACTGCAAGAACCAGTTGTTGTTGTAAAGACTGAATCGAAGATATGCTGTGGAGTTATCCCAAACAATGTGGAGCGAGACTGAACATCTTAATTCCTTTAACTTTAAATGTAGAACTTTAAATTTTATAATTTAGTTCCTTAGAAATTAAAATGTTATACACATGTTATTTCTATTTTAATGCTGATATTCGTGTTGTATTTTTGTAAGGAATGATCAATTTGAGTAGTCAACACTGTTAGCCATTGTAATATTTTTTTATTATTATTGATCCATTTAATATTAGCCTATAAACTGCCCAGTTGGCATATTTTTTTTATTTATTTAACATGTTTTTTTAATTGTTTAATAATTATAAATTTTTGTTAAAAGGATTTTTCAATTGATAATGATTTCAAACATAGGCCATAGTTTCTCAAAATTTGAATTTGTGAATTGAATAACCACCACAATGCAAATCTAATTTAAGAGTTATGTAGTTAAAATATATGATAAAGTGTTCATATATATTGTAGTTAAGATACTGGCTTAGAAAGGGCGAAAAACTTATTTGCATGCAATTTTTATGTAACTGTGTGTTTGTGTGTGTATTTGAAAGAATGTTTGTTGTAGAGACGAGGTAATTGGCAAAAGTATCAAGATTATTTTATATATGAATTAATTTGTGTTTATTTTTGTTGAAAGGATTTGTTAATTGATAATGATTTCCAACATAGGCAAAAGTTTCTCAAAATCTGAATTTGTGAATAACCACCACAATGCAAATTTATTCAGAGTTATATACAAATGTAGTTAAAATATATCATAAAGTGTTTATATATATTGTAGTTAAGATACTGGCTTAGAAAGGGAAACAACTATTTGCATGCAATTGATATATAAAACTGTGTTTGTGTGTGTATTTGACAGGATGTATTTTGTAGAAAAAGGTAATTGGCAAAAGTATCAAGATTATGGTATATCTATATTGTATATATGAATTAATTTGTGTGTTGAAAGGTTTCAATCAAAATGGTAATTGTATAAACTGAATGATTTAATATGAAATTATTAAAAAAAAATTTCATTGAAATGTTTTATGTTTATTGTTCATGTTGATTATTGAAAAATCAAAAGAAGTACCAGGAGGACAATACAACACACACTTCTAATCATGAAAAAAAATCTGTTCATTTGATGTATGACTTTAAATTTTTTATCAAGAAATCTAAACCTCAACACCATCTCAGACCTACAAAAATGGCGAAGTCCAAAGCTCCAGATCATCTCCAACCTTCAAAAATGACAAAGTCCAAACCTCCAAACCATCTCCGACCTACAAAAATGACAAAGTCCAAACCTCCAAACCATCTCCGACCTACAAAAATGACAAAGTCCAAACCTCCAAACCATCTCCGCCCTACAAAAATGACAAAGTCCAAACCTCCACACCATCTTCGCCCTACAAAAATGACAAAGTCCAAACCTCCAAACCATCTCCGCCCTACAAAAATGACAGAGTCACAAACTCCGAACAATCTCCAACCTATAAAAATGACTAAGTCCAAAACTCCGAAAAATCTCTAAGAACTCCGACCAAAAAAAACGACAAAGTCCAAAACTACGAACAATCTCCGACCTATAAAAAAGTCAAGTCCAAAACTCCGGACAATCTCCGACGTATAAAAATGACAAAGTACAAAATTCCGAACCGTCTCCGACCTATAAAAATGGCAAAGTCAAAAGCTCCGAGCTTTTTCCGAACCATAAATTGACAAAGTACAAATTTCCGAACATTTTCCAAGCTAAAAAAAAACTAAGTACAATTCTCCGAATTATGTAGGTCGGAACTCCATGCTCTAAGCTCGGAATTCCGACCTTAGCTTGGAATCTCCTGCTAGAGGTTTTCCAGTTTTCGGACAGTAACTTAAAAATGTCAATTTAAATTGTTTATATCTATATTGTTGTAAGCTTTCTTTTGGTTTTTATAAATTGAAGATTTTACGCTTCCGAGTTATAAGATTTTATTCATAAAAAGGGTTGATTTTGAACAATATCCTTAAAGTGCTTAAAGCAGTTTTTATTAAGTTTTGATGACTTATTTTTATTTATTAAGATAACCTCCTTTTAGTTTTTTTATAAATTTTTGATGAAACATTGAGAGGTTATTGAATAAAATTGAGAAAGGAAATGGGGAATGTGTCAAACTGACAAAAGATTTACTAAGTATTGCCCAACAGCATACTAAGTATTGCCCAACAGCATACTTAGTATTGCGCAACAGCACAGTGTATTGCACAACAGCAAGAAATCTTTAGTTGAATATAAATTGAATTTATACAATGTTCATTTAAAATTGACTATTTACATGGTTTACTTTAACAAAAATATAATCTGAAACTTGTAGGTAAAATTTTACCAGACATGGCTACAATAATAATTGGAGTATGTATTTTTTTTGTAAAATATGTACTCTGACCCTGTCCGCCTGCCAATGAAGATGGCAGACATGGTAAAAAAAATAACACAGTGTAAAATGCAAATTTTGTCTATTATTTAGTTATTAACTGTAATGAATTGAGATAATCTGACAAGAGCAATGTTGGAGAGTATGTGTCCTCTGTAGAATATGCAATTAGACTAAAGTCAATTTAGAGCCTATAGTTATTTTAAAGTTAAAGAATTGAATGCGTTTTACATTATTTTTTTTATGCAGATATATAATGTTACGAAGTTATAAATGTCTGTCATATGTACATGTTATTGACCTGATTTTCACTGTTGAGTTACTGCTTTTTATTTTAAAAGCACTTGTTACATTTTATAATCATGATGTTTAAATGGCTGTTAGCAGGCTGGTAAGTCTTTTTTGAAGATTTTTGTATTCCTTTTTGGAAACTATTTATGGGCTATAGCTATTTAATTATAAAAAATGTAGCACTATTTAGTTTCTGGATAGGTTGCAATTGTTCAACTTGATTAAACTATTATTTTTTAGAGATGGTATTAGATTTGCATGAATTTTTTTTCTCACAAAAGATGGTGAAGTATATATCCCTTATATTCTTAAGTATTGATTGAATTTGTCATTATGAATTTTTTATTTATTCTTATTTTTATATGTTTTTTTTAATGATTTGAATGTTGGCAATTTTAAGGCAAACAGGTGGTACTTGTTTGAAAGACTCTTAAACTGTAGAACAGGGGTACTTGTTAAAATCATTTGGAAGTTGTGGAATTTGGCGAACAGGATTATGGGATTATATTTATATATCGATATCCCTTCTGAATAACAAGGTTTTGTTAGCTTTGAGGAATGACAACATTTTTGTGTTTTGTATAGTATATTACCATAAAAGGTTGGTTATCAAATACCTAATTGTCCTGAACATGACATATAAGATGTCTGCATGTTGATTTATTTATGAATTATGTCTTTGTATCAATGATGAAATTTAGTTAATGTAATGACTAGTCAGTGATAATGAAAACCCTGGTGTAATAATTTTTTAGTAATGCTGAGATTTTTTCAATTTAAATTTATTAAATGCATTGTTACAAACACAAGCGAAACTAAGAAGATGTTATATTTAAATAACATCAAATATATTTTAAGTTGGCGAACCTTTATTATGTTTAGATTTGGCGACGTTGGCGAACAGGGTACTGATAAGAATGTTGGCGACGTTGGCGACGTTGGCGAACAGGGGTACTGTTTAGAATTTTGGCGACGTTGGCTAACAGGGGTACTGTTCAGAATGTTGGCGAAGTTGGCGAACGGGTACTGTTCAGAATGTTGGCGAAGTTGGCGAACAGGGGTACTGGTTAGAATGTTGGCGACGTTGGCGACGTTGGCGAACAGGGGTACTGGTTAGAATGTTGGCGACGTTGGCGAACAGGGGTACTGTTTAGAATGTTGGCGACGTTGGCGAACGGGTACTGTACAGAATGTTGGCGAAGATGGCGACGTTGGCGAACAGGGGTACTGGTTAGAATGTTGGCGACGTTGGCGACGTTGGCGAACAGGGGTACTGGTTAGAATGTTGGCGACGTTGGCGACGTTGGCGAACAGGGGTACTGTTTAGAATGTTGGCGAAGTTGGCGACGTTGGCGAACAGGGTACTGTTCAGAATGTTGGCGAAGTTGGCGACGTTGGCGACGTTGGCGAACAGGGGTACTGTTCAGAATGTTGGCGACGTTGGCGAACAGGGGTACTGGTTAGAATGTTGGCGACGTTAGCGATGTTGGCGAACAGGGGTACTGTTTAGAATGTTGGCGACGTTGGCGAACAGGGGTACTGGTTAGAATGTTGGCGACGTTGGCGACGTTGGCGAACAGGGGTACTGGTTAGAATGTTGGCGACGTTGGCGACGTTGGCGAACAGGGGTACTGTTTAGAATGTTGGCGAACAGGGGTACTGGTTAGAATATTGGCGACGTTGACGACGTTGGCGAACAGGGGTACTGGTTAGAATGTTGGCGACGTTGGCGAACAGGGGTACTGGTTAGAATGTTGGCGACGTTGGCGAACAGGGGTACTGGTTAGAATGCTGGCGACGTTGGCGAACAGGGGTACTGTTCAGAATGTTGGCGGCGTTGGCGAACAGGGTACTGTTCAGAATGTTGGCGACGTTGGCGACAAGGTTGGCGGGTTGGCGAACATTTCCCCAATCTGTACCAGCCTGGAAATTAATAACATGAAATCCCGAAGTCACAAATTAAAAAAATATCAAATCCCGCCATCCCAAAATTCAAAATAGACATCCTGGATCCCAAAAGGGTCAATAGAACATGTTTTTTTTAGGTCAGGTTTGTACACATGAAATCTCTATAGTAAAAAATTCCAGTGATAGAAAGATAAACAGATAAGCAACTGTCTAGGGCCAAATAAGGGAGAGGAAAAAGCCAGTATTAGTACGATTTCGCAGAACGATAAACAGATGCATAAACAGACCCAGAGGTGGGAAAAATTTAGTTGATTATATATGAAATCATCAAAGCATGACGGGAGTGGGCAACCCTCTGGTCAGTCAGAGCCCCCCACCCCTTTATGAAAAGTTCTGGATTCGCCACTGAGATTTGCAGGTTTTCTTTGTAAAGATACCTTAAAATATCACCAACTCTGACATGGCACACAGTTTTATTCTTTTTAGATCATTAGCTGGGCTCGCTGGCAAAAAAAAAGGTTTCTTCGTATAGATCCCTTAAAATTTCCCCCACTGAGGACACAATTTGATTTACATTGGCTCATTAGCTGCACTCACATGCCATTAAGTTTATTGCGGCTCACTGGCTTATATGTAGAAAAGCTGATAACATGTAAATACATGAGGGTGTTAATGCCCTTTACTGTCAGGCGTCAAACAGTCATTCTTGGCTACTGTTAGCTTCATATTGGTTAAAATTTAACTGTGACTAGTCAAAATATCCTTAAGGTGATTTGACAGATGTCTCTAATAATTATCATTACTGTTATTTTTGGAAAACAAACAGCGTGATTTGTCAAATTTGACACTGTGCGGGACAAATTTGCCATTCCGGTATCGGCAAATCTGACTTTGTCGGTTTACAAGATATCAAAAAAAAAAATTTGCCCAGTGATAGATTATTGAAAAATTAAAAAAATGCCATATGTCCCAACTTGTCACTGTTGTCACTCTTGTCACTGCAGCTGATTAAAAGTACATTTCCCATGGGAAATTTGATAATTCCTATGGGAATATTAGAATTTCCCATGGGAACATTGAAAGTTCCCATGGGAAAAATTACTTTTCCAATGGGAAGTTTAGAGTTCCCATAGGAACTTTAAAGTTCCCATGGGAACATAAGTAAATTGTTTGTTCCCATGGGAAGTTCTAAATTTCCCAAGGAAAACTTTAAATTTCCCAAGGGAACTTTTCTTCCCAAGGGAACTCCTTTTCTTCCCATGGGAAAATACTTTTCCCATGGGAACGATATTTTTTCCCATGGGAACAATATTTTTTCCCATGGGAACAATAATTTTTCCCTTGGGAACAATATTTTTTCCCTTGGGAACAATATGCTTTCCCATGGGAACAATAATTGTTCACATGGGAAGTGATATAACTAAAAAGAAAACATAAAAAAATCCTCTAATTGCATGAGTGAAGCAATTTCACAAAACGGACTAAGTTATTATGGGTACAAGTATTTCTTTGAATCTTAATTGTAGAAATATATAATTGTGTGTTCTACGATTTTTGTCTAGGCATGCTTAATTGAAAGTAAATCACTATGTGTCAAAAATTTAACTACTATAAATTCAGAAATTATTGCTGTTTTTATTATTGTGAAAATAGTGACAGGGTTATAATCACAATAATTATACACTTGCATATTGAAATTTTGTATGAACTAAACAGGATTATTCTAAATTTTGCACACAAAAAAATGATGAAATTGAGAAAAATCGCACTTACAATTGCTAGCAATAATTTCTGAATTTTCAGTATATAGTTTTGCATATATAGCTTTCACACCATTGCACACAGTGTCTTATGTTTATCCATTTGAATGTTTTTGTGTTTTTTTCATGCAGACATTTAAATGTTGATAGGTCTTGCTCATTGTTGACGGCTGTTCAGTCACTGGCTGAAAATACCTTTATCTCTGGTTTTTAGTTGTCTCATTGGCAATCACATACCATATCCTTACTTAATTTCAACACTTCTTAATTTAAGTTATGTACATTTGAGAATATCATTTTCAAAAAGACAAAACATTACAATTGGTATAACAAATAAGGCACTTGTGTTTTAATATTTCATCTTTCACTGAGATAACACCATCAAGTAAAATGTGTGAAACAAAAACAGAAAATTAAACAAACAGCAATAAAATAACTTAAGCAAGTGTCAATAAACCTGCACAAATAACATGAATAATATATCTAAGGTCATAAGTAAGTGACAATAAACATACAGCAATAATATATCTAAGGTCATAAGCATAAACATGCAGCAATATTATACATTGTATATCTAAGGTCATAAGCAAAAGACAATCAACATACAGCAATAGTATATCTAACATGTCTAAGGTCATAAGCAAAAGACAATCAACATACAGCAATAGTATATCTAAGGTCATAAGCATAAACATGCAGCAATAATATATCTAAGGTCATAAGCAAGTGACAATCAACATACAGCAATAATGTATCTAAGGTCATAAGCATTTTAAAAAAAACATGCAGCAATAATATATCTAAGGTCATAAGCAAGTGACAATCAACATACAGCAATAATGTATCTAAGGTCAAAAGTATAAACATGCAGCAATAATATATCTAATTTCATAAGCATTAACATACAGCAATAATATATCTAAGGTCATAAGCATAAACATACAGCATTAATAATATATCTAAGGTCATAAGCAAGAGAAAATAAACAGGTCTTGTATAAGAATATTAACAGTATCCGGGACAAGTTTGCAATTCCGTTGAGTGCAAAAGTTGTCACCTTAATTTTTGGAGTTAAGTCAAAATGAAGTTGATAACTTGATTGGTATTGGTTCTCTGATATTTGTCCTAAATATGTTTGGCTCTAGCACCACTGTTGAAAAAGTAATGCCCCTTTTTTCAACAATTTTTCAGGGGAAAAAGAGTTTTCCTCAAGGGAAAAAGATTTCCCTTAGGGAATTTGCTGCATAATTATTTCCTTTGAGGAAATTCTTTTTCTTTTGAGGAAATTTGCCGCTTCAAATTTTCCTTTGAGGAAATTTCCTCTAAGGAAATCATTGTTCTTCAAATTTCCTCTAAGGAAATTTCTGAACATCAAATTTCCCTTAAGGAAATGTTTTTCCTCTATAAAAATTTCATAACAGTACAAACATTGACAAACAGTATAAATATATTTTCTCCTAGACTGAATTATTGATCATGTTGATACAAAAGATTATATAAAATAAACACTTTTCATGTCAAATTAACTTGTCTTCTGTTTCAGCTGCTGTGTATAATTATTCTACCCCCTACATAACAGTTCAGTGCATAAATAATTCCATTCACAAGACATCTTCCTTCAATTGGTTGAATAAATTTTGGCAACTTGTTCTTCAAACATCTTCTTTGTATATTTGATATGATGGAGAGCCATGTACATAATATTATGTACATGAATGGATAACGCATGTGTTTATTTCGACAACAAACATGACAAAGATACTATTTTTTTTCTTAATTTCTCCATAATCCATCAGTGAATATGTAGGTTGTTACATTTTACACCATTGTGTCCTTGTGCATCTTTGATAGTACTCCATTTTGTTTATAGCAATTTTGTAGAATTTTTTCTATTTCTTTTTCCAGAAAAACACACAATTGAGTTCATTTCACATTAATTAATCCAATTAGCACATTATGTAGAAAAGTATTAACAAATAAGTTTCGTCTTCAGTATAGACTTGCAGGACCTGACGATGATCATAAAAACCAACAGATATCTGACCTATAAATACACAAAATAAAAAAAAGAAGTTATAAACATGATAAATGGAGAAAAAAACAGCAATATAAATAGTCTTATTTTATCATGTTTTAATTAAAGTCATAAGAAACCTCAAATTAAAAAAAAATATGTATAATAATTATGTTTTTTATAACTAAATGGATAGTTTTCATTATGCAACTTAAGTACATATACTTTTTTCTGAGGAAAATTCTTTAATTTGTCCACATTTAGAAGAAGTTTACTTATTTTTAATTGCTTGCTTCCAGGAAGCAATTCGCCGATACATATTTTCCATATACATAGTGACCCGAGCGTAACCCTCCTCGTAAAAATCTGGTGACCACAATATGTAAGGATCTGTCATTGAAATAAACAAATAGCTGATTATACATGTTAAACACGTGCTCAATACCCATGCTTTTTGTGATTTGTTTACTATAAGGTGGCAATCGGTAAAACTCAGCTTCAAAACACGGCATTTAATGAGCAGCATTATTTGTTAAATCATAACAAACAGCAATGAACAGAGAGAAAAAAAAATTGACGATTTATATGATATACTTGTGAAAATAATGATAAAATCGTGCACAGAGGACTAAGTTTATGATGTATACATGCATTGGTTCAAAAGTTGGACAAACTTTATTTTTCATCACTCACTCGTTTCATATGACTTTAACATTTGAGAAACTTTCATTTGATATTCTTACTTGTCATGCTTTATATGAGTTCTCTTATTTCAGTGCTTTGTGTCCAAGATTAAATATTCGTTGTTTAGTGCCTTGCAGTGATATTTAAAGTTTAGCCACTTGCAAAAGTTGTTATAGAATGTTCATATGCTGTGTTATTTGAACCACTGTCCTATATTATGGTCAGGTAAGAGGTTGAGTGCTCACAGACATGATATTTTTTTTATTAATTGTTATTGTTTTTGAACATGTTGAACTAAATTGGATTGTTTAAATCTTTTCATGTTGGGATCTTTATTGGCTGACCTATAAAGGAAGTGTTGTCTCATTATTGAAGGCCAGCCCATCATTGGCCTTTAATTTCTTGCATCCACTTCTTTGAACTCTGGTGGATAAGTCACTCATTTACCATACCACATCTTCTTATTTTTATAAGAGTCATCATTCAAAGGCAATTACTTTTATCATGTTTATTACTGTAATTCGGAAATTATCCAGAGGTTTTTAGTAATGTGATTAATGTGACTGGGTGAGTATCGCAAAAATAAGAAATCATATTTTGATAACAGAAACATATATATATATCATGTATATATAATTGATGCAGATTTTTTTTGTAATCACAATAAGTTGTCCATTCCCTGAAAAATAATAAATGCAAGCAATAATTTCTGAATTTACAGTATATAGAAGTGGTCTTACCATTTAGGCCTTGTTGTATTCTGTTTATCTTGTTTTGTCGCTCATTTCTATTGAAACTGTTTATATTTTTCATTATTTTTCTATATTTCTTGTCCTATAAAACATAAAAAGGGTAAAAAACTATTATTAAACATCAGTATTTTCTTTATATACAATAATATTTAATAAGAATGGAATATTTGTGCTATTTCATTTCACAAACTTTTGGTCAGTCATGACTTTCAAAGACTTTCACCCTGGTCAATAGTTTAAAAAACAAACATTCCCATACTTTTTCTTGGTGTTCGTACTAATTTTTCATTGGACAACAAAAACATGATTCAACTATTCTTCTATGATTTGTTTTGCTTGACTACGTTAAACTCTGAAATATTGTTTACAGTATAATCTGTATGTGTCTAACTCATCAAAATTTCAAATTAATATATAAATAACCAATAAGAATGCTATGCATGGCTCAGCTTGATACAAACGTACACTTTAAACCCTGAACAGTTGGAGCAAGTATGGACACAACATTCAATTCAAACTTTTCTACATTGGTTAGAGGTATGGGGGGAGGTTGAGATCTCACAAACATGTTTAACCCCGCCGCATTTTGCGCCTGTCCCAAGTCAGGAGCCTCTGGCCTTTGTAAGTCTTGTTTTATTTTAATTTTAGTTTCTTGTGTACACTTTGGAAATTAGTATGGCGTTCATTATCACTGAACTAGTATATATTTGTTTAGGGGCCAGCTGAAGGACGCTTCCGGGTACGGGAATTTCTCGCTACATTGAAGACCTGTTGGTGACCTTCTGCTGTTGTTTTTTTATTTGGTCGGGTTGTTGTCTCTTTGACAAATTCCCCATTTCCATTCTCAATTTTATGGATACAACTCTGAATTGTAAATTTGGATTGTGATTCAATAGTTGATGCAGCATAGGTTTCTGACATTGAATGAATGTGGTCCAAGTACTTAAAAAATTTTAATTGACAATTAACCTCTAAAATGGTCCAATATTCAAAATCTTAATACATGGTTAGATGCAGCATATCAACATGATCAAAGAACCCAAATAATTCATTATTTGATGAAATCAAATAAAGTTCAATTTTGGACCCTTTAGATCTCAATGTGGACCAATTTGTTAACGGGCCAAAATATCAAAAATCTAAATGAATGGTTAGATTCAGCATATCAAAGAACCCCATATATATATATTCAATTTTTTTGAAATCAAACAAAGTAAAATATTGGACCCCAATTTGGACCAACTTGAAATTTGGGCCCATACTAAAAATCTAAGTAAATATTCAGATTCAGCATATTAACATGATTAAAGAACACCAAGAATTTAAATATTATTAAAATCAAAATAAGTTTAATTTTGGACCCTTTGAACCTTAAGATAGACCAATTTAAACAGGACCAAAAAACTAGGAATCTAAATACACAGTTAGATTTGGAATATATATATATCAAAGAACCCCAATAATTCAATTTTCTATAAAATCAAACAAAGTTTAATATTGGCCCCTTTTGGCCCCTAATTCATGTAATTTCTAAACTCTGGACAAAAACTCTGGTCACAAACCCTGTGTTTGAGTTTCATAGATTTCTGTTAACTTATACTAAAAGTAATTATGCGAAAACTAAGTGTCTTCGGACTACGACGACTACATGATAAAATTGAGAATGGGAATGGGGAATGTGTCAAAGACCCCCCCTTTTTTGGACTATCAATGCATTTGAATGGGGACATGTAATTACCCCCCCCCTTTTTGTCCTGGGTTAGGAAACCCCTTTTTAAAATGACTGGATCCGCCCCTGAAGGGTCTATCATTAAGTTTGACAACTTCAGACATACTACTTTACCAAAAAAATTGACAAATCTGTCACCAAGAGCCAATGCACGTCGAGTTTAAGGCGGACTATCTAACATGCACAGCCCAAGGCACAGGGGTCAGTCTTTCGCAAGACTTAAGCTATGGCATGCAAAACTATAAAGCAAGCAGCAAGTTGTAACAAATTTTATATAGTAACTGGTCCAAATAATAATAATGATGCCGAAACAATTTACAAATAAATAAAGTTCAAATGTTCCAAATAATAAAGTCACTAATTTCACTAATTCAATTCACAGTTTAAAGTTAAAGTCCAAAATGTTCGAAATATTCCAAGTTAAAGTTGTGTTGAGCTGTCTTTTGAGTTAGCGTTTCTCCTGAGTAGCTGAGCCTGGTTGGCTTTGGAAGCACTCCTATCTGGATCACACCAACGAGACTACACTAACTGGTGACTACATCATGACTACATCGTGACTTCTATATTTCAAAAAGTTGACTGTACAATTTATAGCACATCTAGTAAGAGCTCAAATTATAACGAGTATTACTAACTATAAATTTATGTAATTTGAGTAATCACAATTTACTACACAACTGTCAATGGTAAAATATAAGAATAGTGTCAATTTAATTAAGCCAATTAAAAGTTAAGTTAATAATATTACTTTTGACTTGAGTAATTAGTGACATGCTGACAGAACAAAATTTACCTGACATAATAATTTTGCAATTTTCCTTTTAATAAAATCAAAATAAAATGTTTTCCAAAAAATGACATAAAAGACTTTAAATGCAAAAACTACCCTATAACACATTTCATCCAATTTAATTTCATTCTTTACTTGCTATTTAATCCATAATATTTTAAAGAAAGAAATTTGGAAGGAGTATGATTTTAATTTGCAAGTTATACACTATCCAAACTAGAGACCTAATAGAGTAGATATATACTTGACTAAGGGAGCTACCATTTGATTTTTATGGGGGGGGGCTAGGATGAAAAATTTTATCCTGCATTTTTTTTTTAGCTGTAATCTCTGTCCTGCCTTTTTATTTTTTCACTCTGTTCGTTCCTGCCTTTCTTTTTTAGTTTATCCTGACTTTTTTTACCAAAATTGTCGTCCTGACTTTTTTTTTTGCTAGTGTCTCATTCTGCCTTTTTTTTCTTCTCAAAACTCCTGTTCTGCCTATTTTTTTCAAATTTCATCCTAGCCCTCCCCATAAAAATCAAATGGAAGCTCCCTAATTTAAGGAAGCTGGCTTGTCATGTTTTGGAATTTTTGTCGAATTTTCGGAATCCTCTGGTTTTGTCCATTTGAATGCATTAACAAATTTCGGCCGGTGACCCCCATTTTCCTTTTTTTTAATTCTTGTACATGTATAATGATAAGCTGTCTGTTAAAGTCTTTTAGAATTTTAATTACTTTTTAATAGTTTTTGAGGACTTTAACTTGTCAATGATAAAGCTATGAAAAGTCAAGAGAGAACATTTTTCCGCCAAAATTTCAATGGCTAATATATCGAAAACGAGCACGGTGACCTATATATTTTGTTTGCTCTTTAGAATACAAATCAGCTTCTTTTTCCCCTTATCACTCGCCTTGTAAAAAAAGTCCCCTATTAATATAAACTAGTGTTTTGAAAAGTTAATTACTTTGAAACTGAGAAGCGAACTCCCTTAAATCAAACTTGGGGTGACTGGGGACAAAGATTTAAGGGAATAGATGACAGTTTACCTACAATGATCTAGCTTCATGGCAATGGCATACATTACAGACTACATGTACATCATGTACATGGTCATTCTTAATTGTGTTTTAACTTTGGGAGTTCATTTTTTTAATGTTTAAAGCTAACAATTTCAACTACATACATTTATCAAGATTTGATTCTTCATTTATATATAATTGTGTATGTCACATGTATGTACATGATGTATTTTAATGTAAAGCATCTGAAAACTCATTAGCCGTTTCATATTTATTTCAGTTCTTCAAAAGGCAAATTTATATGAGCCTATGCCTGAAAACAGAGATTTCTTATTAAGGAGAAAGCCCCGCCCCCCCTTTTTGGTGTGAAATATTTTGTTTATTATATAGGGAATCACTGAAGCATGACTGGAGCAAGCACCCCCCTCTGCCCCCCCCCCCCCCCCAAAAAAAAAACAACAAAAAATTAAAAAAATGGAAATTTCTGGATCTGCCCATGTCAACCTTTCACTCAGGTCATTGGTGAAGAGTTGTCACACAAAATAAATGATATCAAATGTTCATATGTATATGGTTTAGCTCGTGAAGGTGTAAGGAGGCAACCATTTGATTTGTAGGGCGAACAGGGTGAATAATCTTGCCTTGTAAAACTTGTGCTATAAATAAAAATTAATACATTTCCATTTAAAAATCCGTCAGCCCAATCTCATCCAGTGAAATAGATTATTATCTGTTTTCGAAATTATATGGAAGTACTTGGTAGTTCAGACGCATTGCAAGGCATTTTTTCTAAGGAGACGTGTAGACTCATTTAATTGGGGGAATGGAACCAATAAATTGATAGGATCCGATATGATCTTCCCAGTACGGAGCACCTATTTTTTTTAGGTAATTATTATAAGTGTCGGTGATCTCACAAGTAAATCAGAGAAAATATTGCATGCAAATTAATGAGCAGAGAAGAGACAATTATCAACTTGTGTATTATTCATTTTCTCGCAGTTATTTGCGGTAAATTAACTATATGTATATATATCCCAAAACAGGTGTTCGGTTCTATCAGAGACATATATGTGAGACATATATGTCTCTGGTTCTATTACTATACAATTTAGTAAAACTGCTATATTTTGGGGCCGAAAAGGGGTCTTACTGAACCTACTCCTTTATAAATCTTAAGTAGGAATGCGTGGGTTCCATTTCATGAGACCTACACGGATTTTTTATAAAATAAATTTAAAAATTATAAATACAGTTTTCAATTCTTTCCCGGCATAGATGAGGGTTTGGATGGGGTTAAATGATTAAAGAATAATGCCCTTAAAAAATGAAGATTAGAGAATAACGGGCCAAAAAAATAAAGATTAGAGAAATGCGTGGTCTAAAAATATAATGAATATTGAATAATAAATAAAAGAAAACGATAAAAATTAAGTGTTTACAGAATTTTCCCTTCTTAAAATTTAAAGAAAATTATCAAAATTATCATTGTAAAAATATAAAAGTGAAAACAAACTTGGTAAACCTTTTTTGGTTTCGTGATAACAGACTATAGGATTCAGTCAATGTGAACTGGTTTCCGATACTTCTACTCGGATTTCATATCTTTTTGGTTCACTCGGGTTATCGTCTATCTTTAATTAAAGATGCCATCGGTCATACATGTAGCAGACGAATTTGATTAAAATTCTGTTGTTCCATGTGTGTTTAGCTTTTATTCAAATGAAAAATCTGTGAAGGAGAGATTCCGCACTAGAATACCAATATGCTTCAAGAAGCACACCACTTTGAATGGATTTAAACAACATTTAATAGACTTTGCTGGCATCAAAGAACACGCAGCCTCCATAGGTGTGGGTTCTTTTGAACTAAAATTATAGACTCGACACAAAAACAAATACAAACCACATTATACAAACCCAAAGTCAGTGGGATTTAGTGACTACTTTTAGTAGGTTCTCCGAGTGAAATAAATGGTAAGCACTCGATCAACTGCATTTGCAACCCCCCCCCCCCCCCCCCCCCCCCCCATTTTTTCCACCTTTTGTGTTAGTGACAAATAAACCTCCATAACATTGACAACGCGAACCTCTCAAGTTCATTTAATTACTGTATGGATCATTATTGCCAGTCAGAACATATCTTGCATATCGTCCCCTCTAATTAAACCAGGGCCGGCACTGCATTATAATTACCAAGCGCCGAAAATTACGTGTTCACATTTTCACATGCTCCTGAAATAATAGACTGATTCCATATCTCCTCTATGACAGTATGCTAATAAATAGTATTTAGTGATAGAATAACTGCAGTGTAAATACAATAAAAAGGTTGAGTTTTAAAGAGGCATACGTATATTATATACAGAAGTCTTACTTAATGTTACTGTGTTCCGAAATACATTAAAGCTAATAACATGAATAATTTAAGACATTTGAATAGATATTATAAAAACATCTATGATCATCTATTGAAGATTTACATTTCATTTGGCATTGAAAAGCATGTTATAAACTATAAACCTGACAGACAAAATAATTATTGTTCGTGATCACTAATAAGCAGTGCAGAAGGAAAGATTTATTACTGAGAGGGGACACAATGTAAAATGAAATATAAACAAATTCAAGGATTATTGCATGTTTTTCTACGAGCCTGTCAAGTAGACTAAGATCAAACAATGCTCTTGACCTGTTAAAAGTTTATTTTATTAAATCATCAATATGATAATTAAAAGCGACGGCAATATATGCAGTGCGTGTTATACATCATATAGTCTACCTTATATTTGATCATATTTTTTTTAAAAGACACGGTGATTGCTAACAAAAAAGAAACGTGCGGAAACAACTGTATCAAGTGAATTTGGTAAAGTTTTGGTTATCAAATAACAATAACCGTGAACATCCATCAATGGAAGCACTAGGGTCCATTCAAGACAGCATAACCAGCGGACACAGGGTCGGATCCAGGCATTATTAAAAAGGGGTTCCAACCATATGTCCCATACAAAAGCATTAGTTGTCAAACAAAAAGGGAGGGTTTCAAACCTGAGACGGTGCCCGGACCCCCTCCTGGATCCGCTACTTGGACACCCAAATAGGCACATGACAGTCTGTTGGATCGACCCAATGGGACAACTGCATATATAAAAAAGAAGATGTGGTGTAATTGCCAATGAGACAACTCTTCACAAGAGACCAAACGACAAAGAAACTTAACAGCTATATGGGTTTACTATATAGGGCCTTTGGAATTCATTAGAAGGGAAACAAATATCCAAAGATTGATTTAAAGTCAACAGTAGAGCGTGTGTACGATGCAAAATCTTTTGTACAAAAGCATGTCCAAAATGCAAAAAAAGTCCAACAGCTTCATGTTAACGTGACAAATGGCCCACAAGGAACCGTGTCTAACAAAACCTGTAGATCCATACAGATACTTCACTCCGGAATAAGCGAGTTAACTAGAAATATTCACGTGTTGTCTTCCGGTCAGTATCGCACAGAAGCCTCTACTTGCTTACTTCTTTTGTCGAAAACCTCCATGCCGTATCGCACCTCAGACACCAAACATTTTCAATGCTGGAATATGCCAGGAATTTCAGCACTATCATTCGAGAATCTCTTAAAAGAGTATCTGTTTGGTCTGTAAAGTATTTCACACACCCAAACTTCTACTATCCCTTTCCAAACAGCAACATGCCTTTATCAGACGTTTTCAACATTAAATTTGACTTGGAAATAAAGAAAGAATCTAAAACTGATGTAGTTGCAATGAAATCATGGATAGAAAACTACCGACCCATTAGACAAGAAGCGTCAGAGATGAAACAATCAAAGACAAAGCTGGCACTTTACCAATTTCTTTATACCGGAATCAGGACATTCAAAACAGGGGGCATATTGAAATCAGAATAAGCAATGAAGTGCGTGTTACAGAAGAATAAACCAAACGAAATTTTAGATGACTCCGATAATTCAGATGAATATGACTCATCCAGCAGTAGTGATGATAGCCATGATACGCAGGAACAAACTAAAAATGAAAACATTGGTCATATCAGTAGGTCAGGTCGTGTTATAAGGGCCACTGTGAGATTAGACTTGTAAGAGACGTGAAAGGACATTTTACATTTTTTGTATAATTGTTCATATATGTTAACTAAAAAAAGGCACAATGAAACTATTGTTAGTTTTCTCGTTTGAATTGTTTTACATTTGTCATTTGGGAGTCTTTTATAGCTGACTATGCGGTATTGGCTTCGCTCATTGTTGAATGCCGTACAGTGACCTATAGTTGTTAATTTCTGTGTCATTTGGTCTCTTTTAAAGAGTTGTCTCATTGGCAATTACACCACATCTTCTTTTGTATATGTAGTCAAAATCACTGGAAAGAACTGATGAGAACTTGGACTTGTTACTTCAAGGAACTAGCACTTAAATCATGCAGAACAATACACATCAACACAACACGTCATTGTTGAGAAACAAATGAAAACCTTGCTGTTGTTTGGAAATGACCGTTCTCATTCATTTAAAAGAATGTTTTTACTTCTTTTTTTAAAGATTAAAGAAAACTGGGGAAATAATTAGAGAATAATGCGTAAAAAATCACTTTTAAAGAATAGACTTGTTTTTTGAAGATTAGAGAAAAAAGGGGTGAAAATTAAATGTTTACAGAATAACAGACCCCCGCATCCAGACCCTCATATATGTCTCTGGTGTCCTTAATGCAAAAACTTTCTTCTTAGTCAGCGCCATTAAGAATTCCTTTGCGGTATTTCTACACACCGTCAGCACAGACAATTATATTTTTGTAAACGCGCCAAACTCATTTCTTCCACAGTGAGACAAGCTTTACAATGTTGATGGTGGTGAAAATCTAGTGCAAATAATTATGACGTCTTGCAAGGCTATTTTATTTCTGGAACGCTTTCCTCTGACGAAGCCGAAATGTGAAACCAAATCAACAAGAAGTCTAACATTTATAATAGAACTGAATATAAAATCGAAATGTAAATGGGGAATGTATCAAAAGACCAAAGAGCAGATAGCAGCCAAAGGGCACCAATGGGTCTTCAATGCAACGAGAAAATCCCACAACCCGAGGAGGGGTTCCTAACCAAAGACAAATGGGGGGGGGGGGGGCCAACTACATGTCCCCATTCAATACAATACAATACAATATGCTTTATTTGAAAAACACTCCGTCACATTGACATGTGAAACAAGAGGTAAATTACAAAATACAATCTCATACAATTAAAAAAATAAATAAAACAACTTAGAAATAAAATGTATGGAAAATTACTTTATATTATAATATTTTAACATTATAATATTTTAGTTAACTTTGAAATGAATATAAACACATTTTTAAATAATAAGTTAATATTTGTCAATGACAGTTAGTCCTATCATTTTTGCTTAATTCTGATATTTCACATAGTACTCTGGAATATGCTGATTTCTGATATTTTTTAACTAATAAAGAATTGCATTCAAATAAATAATGGAATTCATTGCCAATTGCAGTTAAACACAGATTGCATGTCCTTTCTTCTTTTGGAATGACTTATACCATCTTCCCAGCTCTACTGGGATTGTACATTGCAGCATCTTAATTTTGAAATATATTTACGTTCGAATGGTGTTAATTTTAAAATTCAAATGCATTGATCGTCCAATAAAGAACAATGTAGAAAGGGGTTCCAACATGTCCAACCCTCAGACCCTCCTGGATCCCTGCCTGTGAGGCATGCTTTAGCTTGCCATTAAACAAAAATGTATACTAGTTGAGTGATAATGGACGCCATATTAAACTCTTTGATATTAAAAAAGAAACTAAAATAAAAATCATACAAAGGTCACAAAGGCCATAACTTCTGGCTCCTGACGTGGGAAAAGTGCAAAATGCAGTGGGGATGAAAGCCTTTACTGTAAATTCCTGAAATTACAATTAGGCCAGGATTTTTTAATTTGTTGGTTTACGGATCCGCCGACCCGATTTTGCCGATTTCCAGAATAAAAATAAAATTGACTTTTCATGCTTTTTTATTCCCGCCGACCCTAAGAAATGCATTATCCCTGAAAAATAATTAAAATAATTTTTTTTTAAGAAATGAAATGCATTAATCACTAACAAAATTGATAACACTTGCTGTTGTGAAAAAATAAAACTTCCAGTTTACGTTTTTAAATATAGACAAATCAATTATCATAATAACTGACCTTGAAATGTCGTTTGCACAAATAATTTTGCGGAACGAAACTTGTGTTTAAAACCAATTACACAATAAGTTCGTTTCCCTTATTTGTCATCAGTCCGTAAGATGCATCATCTCATAGAAATAGACTTGTCCAAATGTGGATAGGTTGAAGGCATCAAGTTGAAGTATTGAATATTAACAAATCATTTGGAATTTTCTTGTTTCATAGATAATAAAAAAATTATCGTCCATTTGGATAAAAAACGGGAATGCGAGACAACAGATTGACCCGATAATCTCGTTTTTCCAATGGACGAGTCTATTAGGTTTTTGACACGTGTGTTGAAACTTATTTTCGTACGACGTTTTTACATTTTTTTTCTTTATCAGTTTTCGTGCTTGAAGATCATTATTCACCAAGTTTTCTGGAATTGATTAAGAGCTACGCGAATCTATTTTTCTTGTTTCTGAAATGACGATTTAATTTCATCTTTGTCCGTGCACCCCCTTTTTTTTACTGTAACTTATTAGACAATGTCATGCGATGTTTATAACAGCTGAGCAATAATATTTCATTGAACTAAAATTTAAGAAATGATGATAAAATGGCATAACAAACATATTGTTAGAAAGGTGAAATATATATTGATTTTGCATATTTTTCTGTCTTCAAAGATGATTTTTTTTCTTTTTTTTTCCCGACCGACCGACCCGACTTTTTCATGGGGAAAATCCGTAAACCAACAAATTAAAAAACCGTGGCCTTATATAAATCATCTCACATCTTTGCGCATTTCTTGAAATTGGTCATATTAATAAATTATAATGTATGCATGCAATATTTTCAGAAAATTTCAATATATATAGGCTTTTTAAAAAAAGTCAATCTTGTGCATGATTTATCAATGATTATACTTGCACAATTAATGCATGTTGTTCTCAAAACTAAGAGGTGTCTATGCTATTTATGACAATTTTCATGGTTCAGTGGTTATAGTTAAGTTTTTGTGTTTTGGTCTGTTTTTCTCATACTTTATGCAATAGGTCTACTATATTTGTTGTATGAAATGATTGTAAGGTGTACATGTCTAGTGGGATGATGTCATCTGACCTTGACCTCATTTTCATGGTTCAGTGGTCAAAATTAAGTTTTTGAGTTTTGGTCTTTATCTATTAAATACTATAAGCCATAGGTCAACTGTATTTGGTGTATAGAAATATTTTTTGATCTATATGTCAGTGGCACAGGTTTTATTTGACCTTGATCTCATTTTCACGGTTCATTGATCAGTGTTTTTGTGATTTGGTCTATTTTTCTTAAACTATAAGTAATAGGTCAACTATAATTGTTGCATTGAAGCCTTGTTAGCTGTATATGTCTGCCTGGCATGGTTCATCTGACATTGACCTCATTCTCATGGTTCATCAGTCTTTATTTATTTATCTTGGTTAATGTTAAGTTTATGTGACAGTTGTGATAAAGCTTTATACTTAGTACTATCAACATATTATCAATGATTAGTAAAAGAAGGCGAGACATTTCAGCGTGTGCACTCTTCTTATTAAACACACATTAATATACATCATGTACATTAAACAGCAAAAAAAATATTGATGCAAGATGCCATTCAATAATAACTTTTACTCTTTTATGTATAGGACAAGAACTATAGAAGATACAGAGAAATTATAAACAGCAGAAATCATAGGCAATTTAAAATTTGCAGAAGCAAACTAAACCTAAATGGTAAGGCCACTTTTATTTATTTTTTAAAGTTGTTGAACTTGAAAGATGATAATCATGATTACTATAAAAATTAAAAGATGTGGTATATTAAATATGAAAACTATCATGGCTTTAAGAAAGCAATTGTAGGCCTGTGACGACCTTCAATAATGAGAAAATCCATACCCTATAGTCAAAGAAGGCAGCTATAAAAGACCCAAAGATGAAAAATTGAAACAATCCAACATGTCCAAACTGTAAAACTTATTGCCTAGTTTATTAAAAAATAAATTACAAAAAATAAATATAACCGGTATATGAAACAACAACAACAACAACCACTAAATTTTAGTGTCAGACTAAACTTACAAAAACTACAGGCTCTGAACTTTGGACAGGCACAATAGGAATATGGCAACCTATGATGTAAATTTCCTGCAAACACAGACTGGACTAATGTAAATCAACTAATTTTTCGCGACTACTTTATTTTGCGTTTTATACTTTCTAGTCTTACATTACAGCTAATTATTTTTCGCAAGGTTCAAGTTTACTTAATGAATTTTAATAAAGAAAGATACATATGAAAAACATTTATTGATGTTTCTCTCTCCATTTATAACATTTTATTTGTTTATTTTGTGTATTTATAGGTGATCAGACATCTTGGTTTTCATGATCAATAGGTCATTACTGAAGAGGAAACTTAAAGTTGAAATTTATTTACAAAGTGCATAATTGGATTAATTTGAACTGGAATGTGTGCTTTCCTGCAAAAAAGAAACAGGAAATTTCATCATTATCACATGATAATGCCAATAAACAAAATGGAGTTCTATCATAGATACACAAAAACACTATTGCATAAAAGCAACAACATATTATATATATTATTCGAAAGAAAGGAGAATGCAGAACAAAGGAACACCAGTTTTATCCACTCATTTATATCGCTCCCTCATATCAAATATACGGAAGAAGATCATTGAAGAACAATTTGCAAAAATGTTTTCTCTTAGAATTGAAGGAAAATGTTATAAAGTGAATGGAATAATGTATTCACTGAATTCTTACGTAGTGGATTGAAAACTGTACACAAGCTGAAACAGAAGAAAATTTTAATTTAAAATAACACGAAAAGTGTATATTTTATTATTTAATCTGTAAATATATAAACAAATTCTTTAGAACACCACAAATGGTATGACATTCAAATTGGTTGCTTATAAATGTATTGCATTGAAACAATTACAAAGAAAACAGAATCATTTGCTACAAATTTTTTTTATAAATCATAGTTAAATTTTATAAAAAGTATGAACAATACCTAGATCTAAACAGTCAGACTTTATCAATTTTCAATGTCATTAAAATGTTGAGTCAAACATTTATGAAAGTTTTGAATATCATTTGCATCAACTATACAGTCTTGTAATAATTATATTCATACTGTTTGTATACATGGTATAGCGAAGAAATGTTTAACAAGAACAAATAAGGGAAATTTGATGTTCAGAAATTTCTTTAGAGGAAATTTGAAGAACAATGATTTCATTAGAGGAAATTTGTTGTCTTGAAGGAAATCTTTTTCCCTTGAAAAAACAATTTCCCTTGAGGAAAAAACAATTTCTCTTTGAGGAAAAATCTTTTTCCTTTAGGGAAATTTGATTTCCCTTGAGGAAAACAACTATTCCTCTAAGGAAATTGTTGAAAAAAGGGGCATAACTTTTTTTAACAGTGGTGCTAGAGCCAAACAATTTTAGGACAAATATCAGGGAACCAATACCAACCAAGTTATCAACTTCATTTTGACTTAACTCCAAAAATTAAGGTGAACAACTTTTGCACTCAGCGGAATTGCAAACTTGTCCCGGAGACAAATCTGCTTTTCTGAGATGTTTTACAAGGTTCCAAAAATGTGTTATGCCCTACAGCTTTCCATCCAGCTAAGGCAGAAGTATATTCTCTTTTATTCTCATATATCCAGTATTTGCAACAAATTGTAATTTTTCTGAAGAAAAAAATTCAAATGGAAAATAATGTTTGTATTGTAATATAGTATGTTCCCATGGGAAGAAAAATTGTTCCTATGTGAAAAAAAATTGTTCCCATGGGAAGAAAAATTGTTCCCATGGGAAGAAGATTTGTTCCCATGGGAAGAAATATTGTTCCCATGGGAAGAAAAATTGTTCCCATGGGAAGAAAATTTGTTCCCATGGGAAGAATTAATTCCCATGGGAACTTTTTGTATTCATCTTTTCCCATGGGAACTATGAGAACTCTAAACTTCCCATGGGAAAAGTAATTTTTCCCATGGGAACTTCCAATGTTCCCATGGGAAATTCTAATATTCCCATGGGAATTATCAAATTTCCCATGGGAAATGTACTTTTAATCAGCTGCAGTGACAAGTTGGGACATATGGCATTTTTTTAATTTTTCAATAATCTATCACTGGGCAATTTTTTTTTTTGATATCTTGTAAACCGACAAAGTCAGATTTGCCGATACCGGAATTGCAAATTTGTCCCGCACAGTGTTTTTAGCTGATTTTTTTATCGTCTGAAAAAAAGTGTACATTTCATCGTCATGTCTAAAAATTACCGTTTAATCTTCATTTGGCAAGAATACTTCAATAAGGTACCGCCATAACTACCCTCATACATGAACATGTATATATGGTCAGATCATATGTTATCGTATGTCATTTGAATTTGTACTTTGCAGGCCTTTTCAAATGAAATTGTGACGCCAGAATGCATTCTTAATAGCACAATAACCGATGAGAAGAGGACACTTATGTCAACCAAACTTTTTGCAGCCACGTCTAAATGTGTGAGGACACCCTATCAAGCTTGCGCTCATGTTGTATTAAAACTTTTTTTAGGTAGCTGAAAAATATCAACAATAGAAAAGTAAACAGATAATCGATATTGTAAAATATCAATGCGATGAAAAGCCAATGATCTACATACATGTACATTTGTATATACATAAATATGTCAACCATAAAATATAACTGATTTAATTTACACCACAACTGTTGGAAAAAACCTTTATGTCTATATAACTTATCTCATTCTAGTCCATTCAACTAGCTGACAGAATCAGTGTAAATTTCATGAATTCTTAAATCGCATGTATAATCATGGACTATTCTCTATAGCAATATCTGTTAGTCATTTAGGGGTCTTTTGCATTTAAAGTTCAGTTTAAGTGGGTTTATTTTGCGAAAAAGAACTAAATTTCCAGATCATAGTTTACATTTTCTTTATATATTGCTGTGTTAAAATGACCTTAATAAAAAGGACAATATATAGACCCCAAAATTGTATATCACATTCTACACATGAGATTTTAGCAGGAAAGACTGCCATTGGAGTATTTAATTATTGCAACTTTTTAATTTGATCTCCTCCACTAATTGAAGTAGAATATTAAATGAAGGTTTGTCCACATTTTGGAATATGTTTATACATGTATAGAAATAATGTTGAGCCTGTTTCTAGATGCATGAGATAGACTTCAATATTTATTATTGATTGAAGGAATCATCTTTCAGAAAAGTTTTATTTTATGGAAATGTATCCCCCCCCTTTTCATAAATTGAAAAGGTTACATTTTACCCCCTTATTTCAAAACCTAAGCTTGAATGTAGTGCCCATAATTGCCCCAACTGTTCAGGGTTCAACCTCTGCGGTCGTATAAAGCTGCGCCCTGCCGAGCATATGGTTGTAACATGAACAACGATCAAACATCAACCCACACCAAACTGAATGTAATTGAAAGATATCTAGAGGTCAATATACAGTCTCAAACAGAAGATAAAAAAGGGGAAAATATAGTGAATTTTGGAGAATTTACATTATTTATTAAATGTACATCCATTTGAAATATTTAAGATATATTGTTTCAAATATTTTAGTTCTAGGTTCCACGGTGACCTAGCTACCATTTTAGAAAACTGTGATTTAAATGCTAGTCTATTAGAGGGATATTTCATTTTCATTGGTTGTAGATATGGAATCTTATTTTATTATGAAGTCAGATTTGAAAATGACTTTGGGAATGAAGATGTAGTTAAGACCGAGTGTCAGTTTTAGACTTATATATGTACTTTATAATTTTAGTCTTACATGTATATAATTATGTGTACAAATTATGTATATCACTGATTCAGTGGCAATGGTAAATAGACACTGACAAGTTTTCAGTGGCGGACCCAGAACTTTTCATAAAGGGGGGGGGGGGGGGGGGTGCGGGGCTCTGACTGACCTAAAGGGGGGGGGGGGGGGGCGCTCCAGTCATGCTTCAGTGATTCCCTAAATAATCACAAAAATTTTCCCACGAAAGGGGGAGGGGGGTCCAACTATGGTCTTAGATAACATTTTATAGTTTTGAATGTTTTGTCAGTGGACTAAAACTAGGGGGAGGTGTGTGTCTTCTTATTTCCAACAGAGGGACACTCAACCTATATCAATATGTGCATGAAGCAAATTGATACATTTTTTGTAGTTGCTAGATACTGAATGATTATACCACAAGAAAGTTTTAACCTGTGCATATATATACTTAAAATATGATAAAAAAAATCATGTCTTTTTCAGGACTTCTGAATACAACCATGTAGTATGGAATGTTATTGAGATATGGTTTTGGTCGATGGATGTTCATGAAGGACCTGTAGTACAAAGTATATCACTGGATTTAGCTCTTTGTCTAAGTGTATTATTAAAGTACTTTGCATTGAGCTCAGTTCATTGTTATGCAATTCATTCTTTGTGAAATAAAGATTTGACAGACAACTCTCATCGATGTACAAGGATTTGTCAAAGTAGTATCACCTCTATGTACAATGTAAGTATTAGGGAGATAAAAGCATTCTATTTTGATTTGAACCAAACATATAAAAAAAGAACAAATTTACCAGAGAAAGCTACCTGCTACTAGCAATATGATGCTAGATTGTTTTAATACATCTGTACTGCCTACTGATGACTCGGTCCTGAGTGTAAATGGTCCTTCAATTATGTTAAAAAAAAATTATAAGGCCTATCTAGTCTTATCGATTTCTAAAACTATATTTCATTGTACATGTTTGAAATTTTTATACAACCGCTGAAATTTTTCTGAAATTGTACCATAATGTTTAATACCATAAGTAGAAGGTTGGGGTATATTTTGTGGGTAATGGGACAAACAGTTTAGGAATTAAGGGCCAAAAACAAACATTTTTGTAGATTCAAGACCATAAATTGGAGTTATCTTTCTTTGTCCAGAATGGTTGTTGAATTACCTAAAACCAATGCTTTATGAAATCTTCTTTGACAATTGGAGTTGTCTTTCTCTGTCCAGAATAGTAGTTGAATCAACTTAAATTAATGCTTTATACAATAAACAATATACAATGCAAAATTCACTTTACTACCAACTGATAAAGTTAAGGCAGTCTTTAATAACCATTCAGTGACTAAAAGCACTTTGATTATCATTCTAGGGTAATGCCCTTTTACAAATGAAAAATTGAAGAATTATTAAGTTTCTTAAGTTTGTCTCAACTAAATTTAGTGAAATGTGTATATAATGCTTATTACCTCTAAACTCTTTAAGTTTCAATTTTTGGCAGCTTCACTTTTATAGTTCTTTGGTTTTCGCACTCTAACTTTAGTAAAAGAAAGTAGGAATCTATGAAATTTAAACACAAGGTTTATGACCTTTAAAGGAAGGTTGGGATTGATTTTGGGTATTTTGGTCCCAACAAATAAGGAATTAAGGGCCACAAAGGGTCCAAATAAGCATTTTTCTTGGTTATCGCACAATAACTTTAGTATAAGTAAACAGAAATCTATGAAATTTTAACATAAGGTCTATGACAACAAAAGGAAGGTTGGGATTGACTTTGGGAGTTTTAAGTCCCAACAGTTAAGGAATAAGGGCCAAAAACAGGTCCCAAAATAAGCATTTTTCTTGGTTTTTGCACAATAACTTTAGTATAAGTTTATAGAAATCTATGAAATTTTAACACAAGGTTTATGACCACAAAAGGAAGGTTTGGATTGATTTTGGGAGTTTTGGTCCCAACGAATTAGGGGCCAAAAGGGTTCAAATTAAACTAAGTTTGATTTCATCAAAAATTGAACTATTGGGGTTCTTTGATATACCGAATCTAACCGTGTATTGAGATTCTTAAATTTTGGTCCCGTTTTTAAATTGGTCTACATTAAGGTCCAAACGGTCCAAAATTAAACTTTGTTTGATTTCAACAAAAATGAATATATGGGGTTCTTCAATATGCAGAATCTAACCATGTATTTAGATTTTTAATATTTTGGACCAGTTATCAAATTGGTCCTTATTGAGGTCTAAAGGGTCTAAAATTGAACATTATTTGTTATCATCAAAATTGAATTCTTGGGGTTCCATGATATGCTGCATCTAACCATGTATTTAGATTTTGTATATTGGACCACAATAGGTAAATGTCCAATTTAAAATTTTTAAGTTTTTAAGTTGAAGTTCTTAGACAACATTCATTCTGTGTCAGAAACCTATGTTGTGTCAACTATTTAATCACAATCCAAATTCAAAGCTGTATCAAGCTTTTAAAAATGTTGTGTCCAAACTTGCCCCAACTGTTCAGGGTTCGACCTCTGCGGTCGTATAAAGCTGCACCCTGTGGAGCCTCTGGTTGGAATAAGGGAAAGGGGGAGGTGAAAACAAATTGGGGGAGGGGAATTTTTCTAATTTCAGACTTCAGAAATTAAAAAGAATATTACTTCAAGTATATTTTTTTTCAAAGTATTATATTCAACAGCTTGGTGAATTGCTCAAAAGAAAGAAAAACAATTAAGTTCATTAGACCACATTCATTCTGTGACAGAAACCTAAGCTGTGTCAACTATTTAATCAAATACAGAGCTGTATCCAGCTTGAATGTTGTGTCCATACTAGCCCCAACCGTTCAGGGTTCAACCTCTGCAATCGTATAAAGCTGCGGGAGCATCTGTTCCATTCATTTATTCATTTCTTAATTTGTGTGAATTAACATTGTTACAGTTAATGTTAATTACTACACTTCCATACCACAACAAATATTGTATTGGTTCATGTATCACTTATATTTGTATCCATATAACAAAACAAAAAATGAAAAGGAATAATTTTGCAATACCTTTTGAATACTATAACTTTTTAGATATTTAGACATATTAAGACTAATTAAGTAGATGTTGATAATATCTGCTTGACATGCTTAAAATTCTATCAGATTACTTTTGGAGCAGTTATGAGTCTTTGAAGCATGCTCACAAAGGTTCTTTTGGTGAAATCATTTTTATACGCCCGTCGTCTTTTAGACGGGACGTATTATGGTATACCGTTGTCCGTCCGTCCGTCAGTCAGTCCGTCTGTCCGTCCGTCGTCCACACTTCGGACAATAACTCAAAAACACTTTCACCAATTTCCATGAAACTGAAGTGAATTGTTTATATCTATTGACGTAAGCTCCCTTTCGTTTTTTTTAATTTCAGATTTTAAGTTTAACTGTTTTGGATTTATGGGGCTTTATTCATAAAAAAAGGGGGGATTTTCAACACTTCGGACAATAACTCAAAAAGGCTTTCACCAATGTCCATGAAACTTTGGTGAATTGTGTACATCTATTGATTTAAGCTCCCTTTCAATTTTTATAAATTTCAGATTTTAAGTTTTGGATTTATGGGGCTTTATTCATAAAAAAGGGGGATTTTTAACACTTCGGACAATAACTCAAAAAAGCTTTCACCAATGTCCATGAAACTTTGGTGAATTGTTTATATCTATTGATGTAAGCTCCCTTTCAATTTTTATAAATTTCAGATTTTACATTTCCGTGTTATGAATTTTTATGCTTAAAAAAGGGGGGATTTTACAATTTTGGGACAATAACTAACACTTTCACAAAATTTTATGCAACTTTAATAAATTGTTTATATCTATTGACCTTAATAGTGCCAATTTTTTTGTGCATTTTTATTTATTATTTGGGGGGAGGGGGTATTTGACAGGGCTCACACTATTTCTAGTTGATCATATAAATTCCTTTAAAGCATAAAAGACAAGTTAAAAGAGCAACGGGCGTATCATGCGCTAAAGCGCAGCCCTTTATTATATTGGTCAAAATTTGTCTTTGCCTCGACCAGCTTTGGAGGAGATATAATCAAAGAATTGATATAAATCAGCACAGAGGTTTACTTCCTAGCTCATTTAGCCCCAAGCATCATGTCAGGCATTGCCATTACTAAAAATCAATAAATGTATTCTAATCTGAGGAACAATTCGACATTTTAACAAAAAAAAATTACCAATGATACTGACGATCCACCACAAAGTAATATAAATAGAACCATACCAATAGTAAGCAAATACATATGTACATATAAAAAGATGTGGTATGATTGCCAATGAGACAATTCTCCACAAGAGACCAAATCGACACAGAAATTAACAACTACAGGTCACTCACGACACTGTACGGCCATAAACAATGAGCAAAGCCAATACCGCATAATCAGCTATAAAAGGCACCGAAATGACAATATAAAACAATTCAAACGAGAAAACTAATGGTCTTATTTATGTTAAAAAAAATAAACAAAAAACTAATATCTAACACATAAATAAACGGCAATCACAGAGTTACAGGCTCCTTATATCATGTTTTCAAATCTAGATATCATCTCCCATTTAGAAAAAAAAATGAACCTATTATGTGTTGCTCTCCTAGCTACAAAATGTATCCAAAATCAAAGATGTAGAACATATTCTATCATAATCATTTGGTAACTAATGTAATTACTGTCTCCTCCATGCCTGTTTTGAACATAAAAAAATATTAAATAAATAACACTTCTAATGCTCAGATTGGTTGTCACCGTGCAACACAGTTAATAACACCATATAGGAAAAACATAGAACTCCTTTTGTCATAAGACACTGTCAAACATCCAAACATACTATCCACACTCATCTGTGTCCACACTTGTAGATTATAATAAAAAATAAAGTTAAATAAGTAAAGGAGGTTTAGACGAAAAAAGTAATTTTCAAATATCTTTATTTGTTAATTGTTCTGAGCCCACGATAGAAAAATAGTAAAAGTATTATTATGCCCCATTTATGGGCATTATGTTTTCTGGTCGGTGTGACCGTCCGTCCGTCTGTTCGTTCGTCTGTCCGTTCCTCCGTTCCTCCGTCCCGCTTCAGGTTAAAGTGTTTAGTCGGTAATTTTTGATGAACTTGGAGTCCAATCAACTTGAAACTTGTAAAAATGTTCTTTATGATATCATCTTTCTACATTTAACGCCAAATTAAAGATTTTACCCCATTTCATGGTCCAATGAACAGATTGAGAAAATGATAGTGCGGAGAGGGGATTCGTGTACTTGGGACACATCCTTGTTCTGATATGTTTTTGCATACAATTTATTCTAGATTTAATCTTTTTAAAATTAAAATAAAATAACATAAGTTGAAGGAGTACACCATGTAGAACGCCACATGCAGGGTGTCGGCTATGTTTGACACGGGGTGGCAATTTCGAAGCGAAAAAAAACTATCAAAGTAAGTTTAAGTATCAATATTTCTTTTTTTAGAACTCTTAAGTACCATATAATGTATTGCACAGAAGGAACTGCAACACAATCTATTTCCTGCAAGCAGAAGCAGTCGATTTCAGTGCTCTGTTTTCTCAAACACCTCTCCCTAGTTTTTCGTGTTGCAGATTTTGAGGCTTCATATGCAAATTTCTGGATAAAAAACTACTTTAGACGAACTCCCCCCGTTTCATTTATATAGAATTGAATTCATATCATTGAATTTAACCAAATACCAGCTTCTTACTTAAAATTAATCGGTTTAAAAACACAGTTGAAAATCAAATTGATCAATATAAAGTATGGCGAAGAATATAAAATATTCAGACCAAGAACAACCATTGTACAAGAGATTTTGATAAACATGACAAAATCATTTCGATTGTTTTAGTATATATATATATCTCCATGCCTTATATATCAAGTACTGTAGTACGCCGCTAGATTAAAACTGACGTGGAAAGGTAACACATGGCCAGCGAAAGCTTCATTTTTATGAAGCCCAGGTGGTCGTGTGGTCTAGCGGGACGGCTACAGTGCAGGCGATTTGGTGTCACGATATAGCAGTAGCATGGGTTCGAATCCCGGCGAGGGAAGAACAAAAATTTGCGAAAGCAAATTTTACAGGTCTAACATTGTTGGGTTGATGTTTAGACGAGTTATATATATATATATATACGAAAAACGTTAAATATAGAACATTGGGATTAAAAGGGATAGGAATCTTTTTGAATCAAGGATAATATCAATGGTAGCAGGTCTTTCGCAAACATGTGTTAACACAAATCTAGGCGTGAATGCCTATATTTTAAATTTGAAAAAAAGATGTTATGTAATGTATTAAGTTTTTTTTTTTGTTAAGTTTCATGGCCGTTCTTATTCTTTTTTGTGTATGTGTTACTATCGTACAAATTATTATAGTATACATATATAATTAATCTATGTTTTCTTGTTTTCGTGGATTTTTTATGGAATGCTGTTTATTATTTTCTTCTGTTTCTATTTTTCTCATTTTTTTCTTTTTACTTAGGAAATGGAATTTTAAAAAAAATGTACCTCTTAAAAACTATGTAACTATCAGTTTTGTTGGTGCTGTAGCACTAATACTTTCAACAAGAATACACAGAAATCTATTACTTTACAATATTAATCTAGTGCACCTTCATAGTTCTGTAACTTATTCCCAATAAATAATTTTCTTTTAAAATAAATAAACATGATAAAGAGCGATAATAACGACATATTTATGCAAGATACTCTCGAACATGAAAAAGACTCACATGCATTAAGGGAATTCGGACCAATTGGTCCTGGCACACAGTTAGACAATCCTGTTGGTTGCGTTATGCTAGGAGACAGCATTCATCTAAACACACCTCCATATTTATAAAGGATGTGTGGATATAATAAATGTAAAAAATACAAAACTTGTTTCATCTAAATCACTTTTTAATCGTTTATCAAACGCAAATCTCGTAGAAGAACACATACTTTACTTGTTTAATGTACCACAAAATCTGATTATTAAAACTTGAGACTAAGACGAACAAGGACAATATTCCAATCATGCAATATCAAAATAATATCAAACAAACAAACAAACCTAAAACTTAAAGACACTTAGACATATATACTTTAATATATACAGTTATACTGCTAATATCACAGCCAATGAAACTGTTGACAGCGTTGCACTTGTGTCTATCCATATGTAAATATGAAGTAAGGCCTGTATAGCCTGGTAAAGGCCATACTGTCACTTTTCCTCTTTTTTTTTGTTATAATTTCAAACGGAGACCATGAGACAAAGATGTTTGTTTGACCAGCCCAGAGAGTAGTCGGATATTCCCCTCCCTGACGTCCGACAGCTGTTTTTCCAGACAAGCTTCGTCTGGCAAAATAGCTGCCAGATGTTACTGTTAGAATAATATAATGCTAAAAAAAATCTTAGACTCGATAATAATGCAGTGGCAAATTTCACAGGTAGGTTAATTGAAACAAAATCATTTCTCAAAGAGAGGACTGGTTTCTTTAGGCTAAGGGGAACCTTCTCCCATCTTCTCTTTGCTTTTTTTGTTGCATCAGATAGTCCTGGGTTTAGAGGTTGGTGGGGAAAAGTTTAAAAATGGGGGAAACCCCTGCTCAATTTTTTTTGGCTAACTTTTGTATGTACTTCCTTAGTATAATTTTTTACAAATATATCAAATTACTATTTGGCAACTCTGACACATGAATGCAAACCAAGATGCTGGACTAAAATTTTCTAAAAATTGAGCCTCTGGCTTAGTGACTCAAAAGTTAACATGGTTAAGGCTGCATGGAAAAGAAAATGTGGTATTATTGCAAATAAGACAACTCGCCACAATAGACAAAATGGCACAGAAATTAACTGCTATTGGTCAATGTACAGCCTTTAACAATGAGTAAAGCACATTACCTCATAGACGGCAATAAATGGCCCTGAAATCACAAATGTAGAACAATTCAAACAAGAAATCCAACAGCTGAATCATTTTGTTGAAAGTTTTCATCAGTTTACATACAACCAAAACACATCTGATTTTATTCGTGCTAGTACAAAGCTGTGTGTGCCAGGTGCTGACGAAAAATCTGGGTACGGTCAACTTTTTTTAACCTTTTTAAAACAGCTTGATATTCCAGTTGATTTAAAAATGAGTACTTTTCACGGTCACAGAATAAATTTATTATTTTCCATTGGAGGCAGCTGTTTTTTTTTTTCATAGAGAACACATCAAAGAATTTATTGATTCATTTTTCAGCATAACAGAAAGGAATTCATTAATAACTTCAGTCTATCACTATGTAGATAATCCAGTCTATCTTGCTGGTTGTAGGGCATTTGGAATAGTTGATAAAATTTTAACCGGTCCTATTTGGCGTATTATTGAAAGCACCTCACATATTTTAGATTTGAATAAAGTTTGGTTTGATTTTAAAAAGATATTAGAAAAATACTCAGTAGATGCAACAGAACTGGTTAAAGGGAAAGTCTTATATCCTGAATATACTGTTCAGGATAAAGTTTTTGAAAGTTTATTTTTAATTGATAATGAAGAAATTAAATATTTTAACTACCGAAGCTTTACAAATTGTTTTGTTAAATTTTTGTATTGTAATAGAAAGGCAACTGTTTGATAATTTGCCAGGTGGCATTTTAAATGAAGAAACAGAAGGGGTTAATAACAAAGACCTTAGAGATGAATCGACAACTGTAAAACCCACATATATAGTTTCAGAGCGTGACTTTGCAAATTTAGACAGATTAAAAAGGGAAAAACCCAATGCTAACATAATAGCATTGGAAGGTTTAATTTTATTTACCAACAACAAACCATTACATTGGCTTGATCAAATGGAGACAGAAAAGAAAACACAATTTTTTAAAATAGCAAGAGTATTAAGGTCACCTGCAATGTAAAAACAATTTAAACTGAGAAAAGAACATATTAAAAATCAACACATTTTATTATTGAAAAATAAAAGAGAGGACAAACTCAGAAAAGAAAATTCAAAGCAACAAGAACTTCAATCTTTAACCAAGGACATTGACAAAATAGGAGGTTTATAGGTAACATCACAAGACATAAATTAAACTTAAAAAAACTTAATGAAACTGAAAAAATGGAAGCAGTAAAATTACAGTTAAAATTTAGATAAAAAGTATCAAAATGCAATCCAGAAGACAAATTTTTATTGCAATTTTCTGCCAATGGTAGTCAGTTTCCCTTGCATGAACTTGTTTCCCATCTTAAAGTTGTATTGGCAGCTGACTATACACAAACAGTCCCCTCTAACAGTTTTGTGTCTTTTGTTATTAAATCCAAAAATGAAAGAGATGAAATTATGCAAAAACAGAGTGAAATTGTATTGAAAAAAATAGAAAATATTAAATTAAAAAAATGTACTGAAGCTAACAAAGTTTTCAAAGAACCTGTTCCTAAAAGGAAGAAAACTGTGTCTGTAGTTGAAAACGCTTCAAAGAATACTGTTGAAAAAAACTCTGATATTATTATGAATGTTGAAAGTTCTTCTCAGTCTTTTGATCATGATATGATAATGACTGGATTGAATGAATGTCCAGTTGGTAAAAATGTTGTTGTGGCCTATATGGATACATGGTATCCTGGACAAGTTATAGCCCAGTAAAACAATATTTTCAAAGTAAAATTTTTGCATCCTGCAAAAGCTGTACAGAATCTTTTCAAATGGCATGAAAAAGAGGATATTAGTGAAATTGATGAAATGTTTATTTTTTATTTAGATTTTGAAATTTTATCAAAGGACTCTGGTGGTAGAACTTGGTATTTAACCAATTATCACAAAATTCAATATGAGTACGAACAATACTGTAGAAAATATTTTGACTAATTACTAAATAAATTAGTCTAAAAGCAGCATAGCAGCATTTAACAATGCATGTATAAACATCTAAATCTTCACTTGGCATTCGTCGTTTCGTGCAAGAATAAGTTATCCAGACCAAGAATCAACCAGACTTTTCAAGTTCATATTTTATTAAATATTGGTAAAAATGTTCGCATGAACATGTGCTTTACAAATTGAAATTAAAAAAAAGATGCTCATAATTTGTATAAATCTTTAATGATGTCCTCTATAAATTTCATAACTCTGTAGCTGAGCGATACAAATAATGCTTGTTGCATGGTGTTTTTTTGTGGTGATCGTACCCATAACTTCATATCTACTTGTTGCACTTTCTATGTGGTGATGGTACTCATTTGCATTTACTTGCTATATGTTTTTTGTGGTGATGGTACTCATAAATTTTTATTTTATTGTTGCAGTTTTATGTGGTATGGTACTCATAACTTTGTATTTACTTGTTTTATGTGGTTGTATGGTACTCATAACTTTGTATTTACTTGTTTTATGTGGTTGTATGGTACTCATAACTTTGTATTTACTTGTTGCATGTTTTATATGGTGAAGGTACTCATAACTTTGGATTTGCTTGGTATTATTATGTGGTGGTATGGTACTCGTAACTTTTTATTTACTTGTTGTATGTTTTATGTGGTGATGATACTCATAACTTTGTATTTACTTGTTGCATGTTTTATGTGGTAATGGTACTCATAACTTTGGATTTGCTTGGTATTATTATGTGGTGGTATGGTACTCATAACTTTGAATTTACTTGTTGCATGTTTTATGTGTTGAATGTATTCATAACTATGGATTTGATTGTTTTTTTTATGTGGTGGTATGGTACTAGAAGCTGTGTATTTTCTTGTTGCATGTTTTGTGGTGATGGTACTCATGACTTTGTATCTACTTGTTGCAAGTTTTATGTTTTATGTTATTATGTCTTGGTACAGCATATACTCATATCGCAACAAAATGATCTATTTCAACAAATGTACCCGAAAAATTTAAATACACTGCTGTAAATCACTATCCTTGCTACAAATAAATCAGAAAGAGCTCTAAACTTACAGAATACAATAAATAAAATAAAAGGTGGATGCAAGACAAACATTTTGGTACCAAGATTTTAAAAATCGGTTGAGAAATGAGCGAGCAGTGAGTGAAAATGTGATTTTACGAGGAAAAAAAATGTCAAAATGTCGGCCATTTTAATTCAAAATGGCGGCCATTTTTCCTTTCATACATATACATTTATCAAAATCATATCTAGTGATATTTCACAATGTTGTATCTCAATTGTCAACTTGATACCTTGCACAATTTCAAAGAAATGACAGATTTTGTTATTTTTTGGTACAAAAAAAGCTAATTCAGGTCTTAGTTAATTGGTGCCATTCAGATTTATTAGCAAAAATTAGTGCGACAGAATATTTAGAGACCAAGACATTGATTTTTTTTTCTACTTTGTTATACCAAGATTTCAGATTTAAACAGACCAGGCAAAATAATATAGTGAATTTAGTACAATTCTGTAATTGTGTGGGTCATTTAGTAGAAAATTATGCTTCAACATGGCTACCAATACCTTTCAGTTATATCAGAATGGACGATTCAAGGTTGTTTGACGCTGATAAAAAATCTTTTAAAAACATATGTTGCTGAATATTAATGGTTTTCCCTAAAGAGTGAAGTGTGTTCTGCTAGATTAGAGTATGTTAGGGCACAGTGCTTGTTACTTGCTTCAAAATATGCCTACAAAATCTCAAATCAACACAATTTTAGTGGCGGCCATCTTGGAGAAAAAAGGGGGACCGAAAGCCAACCTTAAATCGTTCATAACTTCGCAACCCTACATTGGATTTTAAAAACAAGGGCTTAAAATGTTCGTCTTGACAAGATCTTTCAACAAAATGCAAATAATACAATATATTCCCTATAATAATATGCCTGGCATCTCTACCTTTGTCGAATCCAATCTAAAGCTTTCAAATGGAGAAATCATCAGTATTCCTAAAATCATCCTTAACAGCGCTAGAACCCGTGTGGTTCAGCAGTATTTTAGCTACTGTGAAGAAGATAATTTTGAGAAAAAAGGAAGTTTAAGCTCCTACATGAGAATTCTTCATGCCATAGGACCTAATGTAAGGAAATCTATGAAAGGATTAGACAATTACGCTGCAGATGGTGCCAAAGCAATAGAGAGTCTGCAGAAAATAGCTGCCTTGTTTGGAAGATTGGATAAAGGGAAGGAATGGCAAGATAATATTTGCAAGCTGCTAACATCTTCTAAGCAGTATCTTAAATTAGAGTACAAGGTAAGTTATTGTCAATATTTCTAAAGACTATGATTAGGGCCATATCACTATAGTTTGGGTGCCTATATTGTCTGTCAAAATGTCCTAAACAGATAGTATTGACAATGCAACAGTTATCTGTGAACCTACCAGTACTAATAGGAACTCAATGAAACTTAGAAGGATGTAAAAACCAAACACTTGACGTATAGTTTAAAATTATAAGACCGGCTTTTTTTTATTTACCTGTACAACAGCCATTGACAGCATGCATTAACAATTTCATTAACAATTTTCGTAACATTTTTCTAATAAACTTCTATTATAAATTAGTTTTTTGAAATTTGGAACCAAGCTTTATATATGTGACAGCATATCTCAATGTTGATATAACTAAGTCTGTTCTTGTTTATTTTATATATGATACACTGAAGCCTACTGTTTGTATGGTAAATAATAATCATATGACACATATTCCTGTTTGTAGAAAGTTTTCAGACAGTGTGCCTATGTATAGGAAATACTCTTTGAATTTCAGACTCTTTGAATTTCAGACTCATGTTGTAAAGGAATCAGAGGTGGCTGATTATTGCTGCACATTTGCACTATCTGATGGGACCAAAGACTACACTTCCAGTTGCAGCCATTTACATCAAAATTCTTGCAGCCAATGTGAAGAACTGGACACTGTTCTTGAATGCTTAATGGATGTCTCAAAGACCATAACTTATGACAATGATGATCAAAGGGATGATACAATGTATACTATTTCAGAGGTAAATGATAGCTTTATGTAGGCAAGTGTTTTTATATAGAAATGAGAAGATATGGTTTGAGTGCCAATGAAACATCTCTTCATCCTAGTCACAATGCATTTATAAAAGATATAGATTACATAATGGATTTTAACATGGAGCCTTGGCTCAAACAGAACAGAAAGCTATGAGAGTCCTAAATGACTAGTCTAAAACAATACAAAAAAATGAACACAAATGGTTTAATTTATATAAAAATGAGAAACAAAAAACACCTATGAACTTCAAAAACAAACAATAAATACTGAACGACAGACCCCTGACTTATCATATGGATCCTGTCCCTCCTGACTTGTCATGTAAATCCTGTCCCTCCTGACATGTCATGTAAATCCTGTCGTTTCTGACTTGTCATGTAAATCCTGTCCCTCCTGACATGTCATGTAAATCCTGTCGTTTCTGACATGTCATGTAAATCCTGTCCCTCCTGACATGTCATGTAAATCCTGTCGTTTCTTACTTGTCATATAAATGCTGTCCCTCCTGACATGTCATGTAAATCCTGTCGTTTCTGACTTGTCATGTAAATCCTGTCCCTCCTGACATGTCATATAAATCCTGTCCATCCTGACTTATCATTTAAATCATGTCCATCTGACATGTCCTGTAAATCCTGTCCTTCCTGACTTGTCATATAAATCCTGTCTTTCCTGACTTGTCATATAAATCCTGTCCCACCTGACATGTCATATAAATCTTGTCCTTCCTGACTTGTCATATAAATCCTGTCCCTCCTGACTTGTCATATAAATCCTGTGCCTCATGACATGTCATATAAATTCTGTCCCTCCTGACTTATGTAAATCTTGTCCATCCTGACATGTCATATAAATCCTGTCCTTCCTGACTTGTCATATAAATCCTGTCCTTCCTGACACTGCAATATCCATAGAAATTTATCGTGGAGTTTATGATAACAAAATACTGCTCCTTAACGATACGTTCGTAGAGTTTCGTCCATTCGTAAGATATTGAGAAACCTTTATTAGTTTAGCAACCCGAAGATAAAACAAGTATTTCTCGACTGGTTTAATACTTTGAGCTTTCATTACAGTGTCTCTTAGCATTATTTATTGCTTAAATGTTGTCGTGTAAGCTGATTTCTGACTCTGAAAAGTTAACTGCTTTTCCTCTAACGGTGAACACTTTCAATTCGTGTATGGAATTATTCAAATGATCCCCCCCCCCCCAAAAAAATAAATAAAATAAAATAAAATGTTCCTTTAATAACCCCGATCCGAATGTTTTATCGGCCTCTGTCGAGTAAGTTCCCTGTCAATAAGTACCTATAAATGTGTCGTCAAGATGCGTGTCCCATACTATCAAATTTTTAAAGCGGTAAACACTCTGTACACATTTTAGAGGGGATTTGGCACTCACGGCCTTTTTCAATCCCGCCTCACTCTTTCTGTGCATGTATAACGCTATTACCAATAGTAATTTGTTTTTGTTTCTGTCATTTGTGATTTTTTTTTTGTCATTATTCATGTTCACGAATTAGCGTAAATCAGGTCATCATTATTACTAATAACTGAATATTACCGAGTCTTTCATACTTTGGCATATTATAGCTGGGTTTTTTTGTTGTTATTTAAGATGGTTTGCGTCCCGTTTACATTCTTGCTTGTGGTATCCTATAGCGATCACATAGTTATGCTGTAAGACCTGTGGGCTTATGTTTGTTGTCTAATTGTTGATCCATTTCATAGTTATTTAAACGTTAATCGTTGATCTTTGGTCGTTGTATATTAAGTTTGTTTTAACTAGACTTGGTATGATATAGATTAAGGTATTTTGTATCAACATTTTTTCTATTTGTAAATAGTATGTGTGTTTAAGTCTCTCCAAACTGTTGTGTGATGTTTGATTGGTAACATGTTAAACTTTTTCTTTGAATCTCCTTTAATTTACATTAGCATATTTTAAACAATGATAAAGAAAAAAATATATCCATACGTGCTTAAAATACAATTTTTAATCGTGTAGCATTATAAAACTTGATAAGATTTCGTCTGTTCTAAAAATAGGAATGTAGGTTCAAACATTAATATGGATGTAGGTCATCACATAAAATAACTTCAATAGTTTTACAATAAGCTCTATTATCAGATGAGATAAAACAAACATACCTCCTTTTTACAATAAATCGTAAGTCCTAAGTTTCAGATAGTCATAAAATGTGTTTTAATGAACACCATCAGATACTTCAAGCGCAAACTCTTATTCTATGCCATATAAACAATGTTAAAGTATAATTGATATTACCTCCTTGTTAAGTTTAAGAATTAGATTTTCCCTATTATTTGGTCATTTTCGGTTAAAAATAACTATACCGCATGTCGTTTCCCGCCCATGATCCTCAGTAGGCGCCATAAACTTTTCAGCTGCATGTGGAACCAGTGCAGAACGAATATGATGTCATAAATAAACTTATAGTTAACGTTCGGGTGTCGGGTTTATGTGGATCACATAACAAGGCGCTTACAATAATAAATAAAGGCAACAGTAGTATACTGCTGATCGAAAGTCATAAATCGATTTAGAGCAAACAAAGTCAGTGGAAATCTTTTAAAATATAAAACACAACAACAATCAGACTGTAAAGCTATGTGAATGTTTAGATAATATTGATTGCTTCTTGTGTTTGTTCGACCAGTGAGAAATTGTTTATTGATACATTTTCAGGACAAGGTTCCATAGTGGAGTGACAGATTCGAAGAACAGTAGTTAATAAAAAATGAAACAGGCTATTCCAATTTCTTTCATTTCAATTTGTGCATACTTTAACTACTATCAACTCTTTCTCCGCACACACGTTCACTGACCCCGTCCTATAAACACAATGCTAGCAATATCAGAGGAAAATGATCATTCGAAATTTACATCCTTTTAAATGATCAAGGACTTGTGTAGGCAATCTGGTTAAGATCAGGCGAATTGAATGTTACCGTTGTTAATCGATAATCAATGTTTTGACACAGTCCTCATATTTAAAGTATAATTTGTCAACCTCCTAAGCGTCGAGTATATCATTTTCGTAACACGTCTATCCATACTTTCGCTTTAGATTTGATAATGTTACGAGACGATTTTCATATGCAATATCAATTATCAATTTCTCTAAGTAAGCTCAGTAGGAATATACCAGCTTCACCTGTATATGGAATAAACATTTCTCAACTTATTCGGTATTCAGGACTTTGCAGCTCCTACTCAGAATTTGTAAAACGTCACCAGTGTCTGAGTAGAAAATTGATGAACCAGGGGTATATACATGTAAAAGAACGTCTCGTCCTTTTTCCAAAATGTTCATCGGAAGAGATCAAGGTTTTGTTCATAAATATTCCGTATCAACTTCACAAATACAATAAATTATGGTCCTGATGTAAAACGCCTAGGCACCGACGATGTTTATCGTCTTTATTACATGTCATAGCGTTTTTTTGTCCTCTTACATTTTTAACGTTAACTTCATGACCTTTTTTGTAAATCTAGACGTGGCTCGGTACTTGTACATGGTGTTGGAGTGCTGATGTCATGTTTTGTATTCTTGTGTTTTCATTTTTTCATATGTGCTTTATCTGTATGTCAATTTGTTTTTCTTTGTTTGGAGATTTGTTTGTTTTATAGTGATTGCGATTATATCACAATGTTGACTGCAGAACCTCTTTTTGAAATGTGTTCCTACATGTATTACATCTATTACGTCTGTTGGGTTTTTTACACATGGTTTTCAATATGATAATGGAATACAAGTGAGATATAAGGCTAGCTTTAATACGAGTTTAATCCAACATTTTCTACAGAAGAAATTGCCAGTGCAATGTCGGGAATATGACAATTGTATTCCACACGTTTGATGTGTTTGAGTTTTTGATTTTGCCTTTTGCTTAAGAAATCTCCGTTCTCTTTCATGTTCGGAAATTTTGTTGTTTTACTTTTTTGACAAAAATCCAAATACATGATAAGGATATATTAAGCTTTACTCCTAAAATCTGACGTCATTTAACTTCATATATGTTGAACAAAAATTAGAATCGCTTGTTATATATTTGATGAAAAGGTTATGACAGCTGCTTCATAAAGTTTTATGAGTAGTCTGCTGGTCATGTTTGCAAAGGTATGAGGACATTTATATATGCTCTGGCAACATTTAATTATATATTTTAGGATTTATAAAATGTTACAATACTTAGATATTTATATATAAAATTTGATTTAGATCAAGATGCCTAAGATTGGTCATAATTGTGTAGCTGAACTATAAGTATGCATTGTTATATATTATGATTGATTTACATTTTTATGATAACGCGACACATGTTTAATATATGGTGATGGTCACTTCCGAGCATTCAAAAGACTAATTATTTATTTTTACGAAAACAATTGTTGCAATACTAATTATGTCTTGGTGATGAAAAGAAATGCTCTTAAGAGCAATTAACCTCAATTCTTCAGTCTGAATGATACGTAGTGTTTATTTTTGTTTGTTTGTATTTTCTTTTCAACAATGGCGTTGTCAGTTTATTTTCGACCTATTTTAGAATCCTTTGCCTCTATCTATTTTATTTCATTTTAAATATTTTACCTGTGTCAACTTTACAAAACATTTTTAAGATAGGAAATGGTAAAAAATGGAAATTGAAATAGGAATTGTCGTTTCTTTTAAATGCATAAAGAAACAGTCCTGGTTTACGTTATCGATATATATCACTTAAATCTTTTACCATTAACTGGACAGTAACGATTGGTATTCACAAAGGGTGTTAATACCCTTTTCACACCTTTATAACCTAAACAAACATAAAGCACTGTAATTACTTGATTTATTTCAATTTATAGGTTGGGTTCGAAAATAATATATCGCTCTTTCTATTAACCCTTTTTTTTCTTTTTTTTATAATTCCTCAAAGAAGTGTCCGCTTACGGTTATTGATTCAGTTCAAATATTTAAGCAATACATGTAAATTAGCAGGGTAAATCTTTGATTTTTTTAAAGCAGAATTTAGAGACATGGTGTTACCGTGTTTTTAAATGATAATTAATGATTTAGTTAAGATTAATCATAGGTGTTTAAATGGTGGTAACTGTCTAGGTACTTAGACTTAATGATAGGTTTAAAGTGACATCGTCTTATCCCGCCAAGTCAACCAAAGTTTACCTTGCGACCTTAAACAATGAGCAAAATCTATGTAGCTTAAGGATTTTTGACTGATGAGTCGTTTGTAGACGAAACGCGCGTCTGGCGTATATACAAAATTTAGTTCTGGTATCTATGATGAGTTTATTTGAATAAAAGCTTGCACGAGAAATATATATTCAGTTCAGTTAAACAAATCGGGGTTTATAAACCGATTTAATTACATATACTAAAACACTGTTTAAATCATTTCCCAAATTAGGATCCACGTCTTACCAGAAAAACATATCCGTTTCTATACATTTGAATCATATTCAAACGAATAAACGTTTTCATATTCGAAAAAAGACTTGTCAATTTCCTCGAAGAATCATTATTACAACCGCCCCCTTAACATGCTTAAATACTGTGATAACCTAAGTTCCAAAACACAAGAACAATACATCCCTTAAGGTGGTACGGAACACTTTGACTAAAATTAATTTGGCTCGTATGATTTTCCTATGATTTTGACAAAAGATTTTCAATGACCATTTGATAAATTAAAAAAAAAAAGAAACCACATACTTATTCGGAAAAATTTCATTCAATATATGGCAGTTTGACAAACACTAGATTTGATCATTAACCTGATTTAGGAGCTTAATAATTCCTTAACAATAGAATATGTAGAATATAAGGTCAAACGCCAAAATAAAGGGAACTTTTGTTCATGAAAATGAATCCCTTTTGAGTCAATATGCTGATGACACTTTCCTTGTTTTAGATGGAACTGAAACATCTTTGAGAGAGACTTTAAATTGTTTCGACTCTTTCCAAAAAGTATCTGGGTTAAAAATTAATTCTTCAAAAACTAAAGCTGTGTGGGTTGGGATTAAAAAGTATTCAGATCTGAATCTCTGTCCTGATTTAAAACTTCAGTGGTGCTCTTCAAATTTTTGGGAATTGAATTCTCTTTAAATCTTGACAGTATGCCAGAAATTAATTTCTCCAAAAAGATAAAGGAAGTGTCAGGCATTCTTAAGAGTTGACAACATAGAAAATTAACCCTAATGGGAAAGATTACTGTTATCAAGACTTTGGCACTTCCAAAATTAATTCACCTGTTGACTGCACTACCCAACTTGTCAAAATCAAAATTAAATGAATTAAATACTTTATTCTTTCAATTCATATGGAATGGAAAACCTGATCGAATTAGACGAAGTGCTTTAATTGGAGATATTCCACAAGGAGGTTTAAATATGATTAATATACATTATTTTAATATATACCTTAAGATTGGCTGGATAAAGAGGTTTTCATCCAATTTATATGGTAGTTGGCAATCATTGTTATTAAAAAGCCTTGAACAGTATGGTGGAGAAAGAGTATTGTATTTTCAAAAGGAGAAACTCAGAGAAATCTCTGATAGTCTTAGAAATGCTTTTTGGAAGGATGTATTTTTTAGCTTTCATGTAGCAAGGCCTGCTACCAATATTTCTGTTCAAGATATTTTGTCATTTGATATTTTAAATTTCGCACCTCTAGTAGATTTTCCATACTTTATTCAGTGGCAGAGAAGGGGAGTGCAGTCTTTGTTTGACCTTATTAACTTAGAGACTAAGGACTTTTGTAATTTTGATCAGATAGGACCAAGACTTCAAACAAATAATTTTTTAAAGTATTATGGTCTCATTGCAAACATTCCAAAGTATATGAGAGAACATATTAAAGAAAAGATTACTCATATAGATTTTGAAACTTTTAACTGTATTGATAATTTTTTGGAAAGATTATTGTGTAACAAAAAGGCAAAGCTTGTATACAAAGATCTTGTTGACAGAAATGTGCAACTGCCAACAGAAAAGTTCTTACAATGGGAGGAATCACTAAGTATTGAAATTGCAGATTGGTCAGAATATTATATTATTTTAAGAAAATCATGTAAAGACACTTATTTAAGAACTTTTCAATACAAATTTTTACATAGAATAATTGCAACTAATACTTTCTTGTATAAAGTTAAACTTAAAGATTCAAAGCTTTGTACTTTTTGTAAGGTTTCTGATGAAACCATGGAGCATTTATACTATGAATGTCCAATAACAAGTTTTATATGGCAATCTTTTTCACAAAAATTGAAAAGATATTTTGTGAACTTTACATTATCTAAGAAGCACATTTTTCTTGGTCTTCAAAATGAGAGTTTACTGTTGAATTTGATCATTATTATTGCAAAGAACTATATATACAAATTTAAATTGTACGAAAAGAAACCAAGTATTATAGGGCTATTAGCAAAAATAAGAAAATATCAGGAAAATGAACATTATATAGCAAAGAAAAATGGTACCACACCTTATTTTCAAAAATTCTGGGCCCCAGTAAAATACATTTTTACTGATTAGTCACCAATACTTTTGATTCAAATCATATAAAATAAAAAATGAAACATAAAGAGCAAATCTTTACAAAGATAACATTTTTCTTTGCAATACACAAGTTGATATATGTTATGTTAATGCAAGTGCGAGAGTGTGTGTATGTGTGTGTGATTGTTTCTTTTCCACTTTTTATTATAATGTTGATATTTAAATAATATATATTCACATTAGAAGAAAAAAAATGTAGGCAATGTTTTGTTGTATATATATAAAACCCCTTAACACCATAGTCAGGTGGTGATGTAAAGGATTGTAAAAGCCTGACTACTGAAAAACAAATAAAAAAAAAAATCTGAAAAAAAAACAAACAAAAAAAAAAAAAACAATAGAATATGTTAATAAAGCGTTTAACTGATTTTTACAGAGCTATCTGCCTGTTTGGTTATGTACCACCTTAACATCATTCGAATGTGGGTTTTTTCCATGTTTTTTAATCATTATTCATATTAAGCTACATCTGATTTTTGTAAACTTTACATGCATTTATAAATGTTATGAACGGAGAAGGACACATACATTACGCCAATCGTGAAATAATAAGACTACATATCAATAAGGGTTTGGTGGATCAGGTGGTGGTGGCGGTACCCAGGGTTTTGGTTGGTCTTGGTGGAGTTCAGTCAAATTAATAGACGGTAGATTTTCATCTGAAATTAAAAAAAATACATCAAATTGAATCGCGAGAAAACATGATAGAGAAAGTGTTAGGATATCGTATTTCGTTACAAAACAGTTTAAATAGACACATACAATTCAGAAATCAGTTAATTGTAGTAATACATGTATTATATTGTTGATTTGATGTCATTTGATAACTGTGCATAACTTAAACAATCACATTATGGTACCATACTTGTACATTATATAATTGTGTACGTTGACGCGCGCCACATCTACAAAAAAAACGTCAGTGACACTCTAATAAAATATCAAAAGGTCTGATAAATATCGAAGTTAAAGAGCATTTAGGACCAACATTCCGAAAGATTTTACAAATAACAGATTAGGCAGAACTAATAATAGAAATATGTAATGTATCAAAAATACAAAACATCGACCAAGGAACAGAAAATAGCACAAAGCTACCAATTAATGGGTCATCAACGTACAAGAAAAACCAGCACCCGGAAGCGGCATTCAGCAGGCTGCTAAATAAATGTACACTATTTCAACGAAATTAACACCACACTTAACTCCGAAACATATAAATGAACCTAAAATGTTTTGCAATGTTTATATTCAGCAACAAGTTAAAATCATTTTGATTTGAACAAGGATGACACAGAAATGGCTATTTGGCCATATTGTTGTTTATGGTAAACATATGATAATGCCATTATGGCTCACTTATCATCGTCACCCGTCTTTTAACACTAAAACAGTTAATCAGAAACAAATAGATTGGTTTAATTCATGTGTGATAACAGCTCGTAGCAATGCCTCATTTACTTTGTTTTAATCAAATGAAGCTCCATTTGATAGTTATTTCTTCCAAAAACAACAAAATGTTTTATAAAAAATCTAATTTGTATCGTGTGCAGGTAATAACAGTAGAAGATAAGTTTTTTTTATTTGCACTTTAGTACCTGTATATATATATATATCGATTCCGCCCCCCCCCCCCCCCCCCCCCAATATAAACCATCAAAATCTGTAAGGGTTTCGCGGAACCCTTTGTCTCGTTTACCTTATGAATCTAATAAATGTTTTAAGAACTTTAACTGCAGATTGTATGTAATGTTAACTGGAAGAAAAACTAAGTCCATATCAAAGTAATATACGAAAAAACAAGAAATATATTTTTTACAAAATTTCCTTCTAGATCCCAGGTAGCACAAAAACATTTTATTGATATTTTTAAAATATATTGCAAAATGTCACCAAAATATCATTCAAAAACATGTTTTTGACGTGATATGTCTGGCTTTACTCATGTGAATAGCATATTTTCTGGAAATATTTGTTCTGAATGTTTCAAGAGCATTATTTTTAAATATCTTGATTTGATAATGAAATAACTTAATTTTGATATTATTCAGTGTCAATTGAAAATATCCAGACAACATCTTTCAAACATCTGGACAAAATATTCTTCTTATGTCTAGGATATGTTTTATGGATGTCAACCAAATGATTTTTAAATACAGTCTACAACCATATGCTATTTTAATAATAAGTTGATGCATTGAATAGTATGTTTTTTAGTCAACTCATAAAATCTACTGGTAGATATTATATTATATATTTTTTCAGAAGTTTCACAACTGTCAATTGGAGAGCAAGAAATTCACTCGTGTCAATGATATGTTGATTTAAAATAAGATGAAAAAAATAACCAGATGCTCCGCAAGGCGCAGCTTTATACGACCGCAGAGGTTGAACCCTGAACGGTTGGTGCAAGTATGGACACAACATTCAAGCTGGATTCAGCTCTAAATTTGGATTGTGATTAAATAGTTGACACAGCATAGGTTTCTGACACAGAATGAATGTGGTCTAATGAACTTAAAATGTTTGTTTTGCCTTTGAGCAATTCACTATGCTGTTGAATATTAATCCTCTCAAAAAAATGTTTGAAAAATTTTCTTTTTATTTATGAAATTTCAAATGAGAAAAATTGAACCCCCCCCCCCCCTCCCCATTTTTTTTCACATCCCCCTATCCTTTATTCCAAAACCGATCTCAATTCAAATTTCTAATGGAGTTTGCAACAATAATCACTCATCTTAATGCATCATAAAATATCAAAATGAAAAAAAAGTGCTAGTTATCACTGAATGGTAAAGATTGTTTTAATTTATCAGTTGGTAGTAAAAGTGAATATACATTGTTTATTGTATAAAACAATGATTTAAGGTGGTATGGGAGTCTAAAATAAAAATGATAGAATTTGTTCATACTTTGCCAAAACGTTGTATCTATTGATACATGTTGAAAAATATAATAAAAATGATAGGTCACCGCGCATTTTCTCAAGCTGCAGGACGGGACAAAATGACACATTTTGTATGGATTATACAGGAAAAAACACCATTTTGTGATTAGAAACTAAACAAAATGATAGAATTGTTAAATACTTCAGGAAAATATAGCTTTCAGACACTGTTTTGAGAATATCAAAAGAAAAGATAGGGTCACCGTACGTTTTTTTCCGGCTAAAATACAAAATAGGAAAATTCCATACAGAATCCTTCAGAAAATGCACTTTTTTAGAGTTACCTCCCCTTAAAATGCCAATTTAAAAAAAAATAAAAACAACCAAAAATAATTAACATTTGCAAAAATATCAATATTTAGAAGTTATATTCTTATAATTTGGTACTTTCAAATGAAAATGTACATTAAACATCTGCATTCCTGCATCAAATTTTGCTAACTTGATAGAAAATCTGGACCTTTGATTCTCTGTTTTTTACAATCCAAGATGGAGGAAGACACCCATACCACCTTAAGTTGATTCAACTACTATTCTGGACAAAGAAAGATAACTCCAATTGAAATTTCTTGCTATTGCACAATATTGTGCATTAGATATTTCTTGCTATTGCGCAATACTGTGCAATTAATCTTGCAATTGCGCAATACTGGCAATTGAAAATTTTTGATGGATTACGGACAACAATACTGTGATTGAAATTTCAAATGATTAGAAATTGCTAGAGTACTTCATTGAAAATTTGCTTGCCTTTTGACAAAAGAAAAATAACGTATTTTTATCCTGATTACAACATAGAAAACATGGATCCCAGAAATGCACTTTAGAGTTACATGTTATGAATTTAAAAAAATCAAAAACCCCAAAATAATTATTTTGTAAAATATCAAATTTAAGTTATATTTTATAATTGGTACTTTGACTTAAATGAGAAATTTGAAAACACTGCACCCAAATTTTAATGAAGAAATCCTTTATTCTCAACAATTTAGATTGGGAATACAGCATACCACCATTTATTCAACTATTTGTGGGAAATCAAACAAAGTTTAATTTCTGCATGCCAATTTGGCAAAATTGCAGCCAAACTGGCAATAAATATTAAAAATCTAATTGACATTTTTAGCTATTCACATATCAAAGAAGCAACTGATTCATTTTGTCAAAACAATTCTTAATTTAATTTTGAACTATGGACCTTTAGATTGTATGACCAACTTGAAAACGGGACCCAAAATTAAAATCTAATACAAGTTAGATTCTGCATATCAAAGAACCCCAAGATTCAATTTTGATTAAATCAAACAAAGTTTAATTTTGGACCCTTTGGCTTTATTATACAATTTGCGGACCAAAATCGAAAATCAATACAACCAATTAATTTGGTCAAAAACCTTTTATAATTTTTCATAGATTTCTTTTACCTTATACTAAATTATAGTGCGAATAACAAAAAATCTAGTAATTTTAGATCCTTTTGCCCCAATCCATCAATGTTTGGTCTAAAATCCAAACATCAATACCCTTCCTTAATGTGTCAATTAAAACATTGTCTTTAATCATTGATTTCTTTACTTAAAACTAAATTTAATTGTGCGAAAACCAAACAATTTAATTTGGCCCTTTGGCCACTTATTCCATAAACTGTTGGACCAAAACTCCCAAAATCAATCCAACCTTCTTTTATGGTCATAAACCTTGTGTTCAAAATTTCATAGATTTCTATTACTTAAACTAAAGTTATAGTGCGAAAACCAAGAAAAATGCTTATTTGGGCCCTTTTTGGCCCCTAATTCCTAAAATGTTGGGACCTAAAACTCCCAAAATCGATACCAACCTTCCTTTTGTGGTCATAACATTGTGTTAAATTTCATTGATTTCTTTTTACTTAAACTAAAGTTATTGTGCGAAAACCCAGAATAATGCTTATTTGGGCCCTTTTTTGGCCACTAATTCCTAAACTGTTTGAACCAAAACTCCCAAAATTAATCCCAACCTTTCTTTTGTGGTCATAAACCTTGTGTCAAAATTTCATAGATTTCTATTAACTTAAACTAAAGTTATAGTGCGAAAACCAAGAAAATGCTTATTTGGGCCCTTTTTGGCCCCTAATTCCTAAAATGTTGGGACCAAAACTCCCAAAATCGATCCCAACCTTCCTTTTGTGGTCATAAACCTTGTGTTAAAATTTCATAGATTTCTATTCACTTTTACTAAAGTTAGAGTGCGAAAACTAAAAGTATTCTGACGACGACGACGACGCCGACGACGACGCCGCCGACGACGACGACGACGACGATGCAGACGACGACGCCAACGTGATAGCATTATACGACGAAAAAAATTTCAAATTTTGTGGTCGTATAAAAATATATTCAAATTGTATTTGTTGTTTTGGGCTGGTTTTAAATATTTTTTGTTTGTGCATGAAATTATTCAATCATTTACACAATAGGTAAATACATTTAAATGACTACACAGATTTGAAAATTTGAAAATGCTAGATAAAGAGAATGAAGAGCACATTTTTTTTTAGAACGTTGGAATAATATATAAAATAAATATTTAATTATGTGGTATAAAGGGGGAGATAAGTACCTAATACGTTGGCATATTGTTGGCACAATGTTGGCTTATATTTCTTTATTGGCATGGAATATCAATGATATTTTTTATAAACACTGTTTTAAAAACTTTGAATTAGGCAAAATACAAAGAATTTTTTAGTTCTATGCACAGATTATCGTAGTCCTATTTGGTATGAATTTATCATTTGATTTTTACTCAGTCCTCAATGCTCTTCAAACACAATCGTTATTCGCTAGATAATTTTTCTTTTGACTTGATTGGAATTTTCGTCTAAGTTAGATTAGAATTGTTAAAACTTTTCTATCAAAAATGAGGAGACATTCATGTTAATCTGATTAAAAAATTATATAAAAAATATTTCCTTTTTCATATCAAACATGGGCTTCACTCAAATATCACTTACAAACATTAGAAAAACATTTGTCGTACATCTTAAAAATATCAATTAGAAATATTATGTAAAAATGTTTGTAAAATATTTCTTTTTTCATATCAAACATGTGCTTCACTCAAATATCACTAACAAACATTTGGAAAACATTTCTGTCATACATCTTACAAATATCTATTAAACATATTATCTTAAAACGTTTATGAAACAGTCTTTAACTAATATTTTCTAAATAAAATCGAAAAAATATATGTTATGATATATTGAAATATTCATTAGATATTACCATGAATAAATATTTCTTTTACACATCTAAAATATATATATATTAAATGTAATATAAAAATGTCCATCAGATATTGATTGAATATTGCAGAGAAATATCTCCTCAACATACAATTGTTGTCATTTATAAAACTGTCTATTTAACATTTTAAAAACATCAGCAAAGAATATTCATTTATTTATTATAAAAAAATATTTACAAAAAAATGTTTTTATATTAGCAATGAAACATTGGGATGAAATATTATTGTTAAAATATCATTCATGCAGAATTTCTGATGTAAAAAAAAATGTCTATGAAATATTTTTTTGTTAAATATATTTTTGACAAACATATATATAACCAGTCAATAATACATGTATCATGAAAATAGTATGTGTTAGCTGGGATGCTAGCTTTAGACCATAAAAAATCTTTTTTCCAAGTTTGGTAGAATTTTAGGATAGTTTAAGAAAGTTATTAAAATTTTGTAAGTAAAATTCCTTCTTGGTACCATGTTCTGATCAAAATAAGCTTTTGTCCAAGTTTGGTAGAAATCCAGGATAGTTTAAGAAAGTTATTAAAATTTTAAAAACTTTAACCCCAGAGTGATGACGACGCCGACGACGGAATGAAGGATCGCTATGTCTCGCTTTTTTGAATAAAGTCAAAGGTTCGACAATAAAAAAAGATGTGGTATGATTGCCATATACATGATTGAGACAACCTTCGACAATAGACCAACTCACACATACAACTCGTCAAGTCAATGCACCTATTAAAAAGTTATTTGATATCTAAAGACAAGCAAAGGTATTAGTATTTTTCCAAATATAAGCCATATATGTATGTATACATGATGTATTTAGTTACATTCTAATTAATATAATTTCAAAAATCGTTTTTTTCATGGTCACTATCGATTTGTCCTTACGAATCACAATATATCGACTGTGGAAAGTACTTTCGAAGAAATCTTTTACTTGTTAAAAGAAAGTGGTCAATTTGAATACTATACTACGGAATTTTTTAACGTTTATAATAATAAAAAGAAGATGTGTCATGGTTGCCAATGAGATATATTTGTAACTCTCCATACATGTAAGTGAGTAAATGTCTACAGGTCATCATACGGCCTGCAACAATTAGCAAAGCATATATCACATAGTCATCTATAAATAAACTCATCATAGATAAAAGACCCCGCTATGACAAATGTAAAACAATTCAAACAAGAAAGCTAACGGTCTAATTAACGTACAAAATCATGAACGAAAATCAAATATGTTAAATAGCAACAAAAGGCAGCCACCGAATTACAAACTTATGATATGGGACCGGCACAAAATAATTTGAAAGAAAGCACACGTGTACAGTACTTTAATTTTACAGTATTTGAATATCCTAATCCTTAGTAAATTTAGAATCTGTACGAATCATTCTTGAAAGGACTTATTATTTTGTATCTTGAAAAAAAAATTCTCAAGTCTACGCAAGGTTAAAAGAAAGCGTCTGTAACAGAAAATAGCATTTCTCGTAAAGGATGTATTTAGATTTTTATACATTTTTTGTAGTTCCCAACCCTTGTCCCTCCCCATCGGAAAATCACATATCATCCTACAAGTACAAATGTACATGTACCTGACAATGAGAATAACTGATACGGATTTTTGTAAAACGAATTGTAATTTATTACAAAGTATTTATCAAACAAAAAAAGAACACGTAACGACACGTTAAACAATATGAATACACTAGTTAGATCGAATCTCTGATCGATTCTAATAAATTTTAAAATCCGTAAAATTGATTTGAAATCAATTTATAAAATATTATTTCACATTTTTAAATCGTAAAACGAACTTGACATCAATCATTCATGTTAAATTTAAAATTGTTATAACCAAGAATTGACATCATTCTACAATATATGGTTGACTAGACGAGCTCAGATTGGCCGGAAATGATTAAGGCTCTTACGGTAAACGGAACATGTATGTCGATTCATTGGATTATGGAAAGTATCTCTTCGAGCTTCTTATCAAAAGGTTGCAATTGAATAAAAATGAGACATATCTCAAGTGCCGTGTGCTGAAAACCTCATGTTGAAAGAATTATGCAAAATCAAAAAGTTTTATTTCAATAAAAAAAAAAATTCTCCAGTGCCGTTTACTATCCATATCCGTTTTTGTCCTTAAACAGACGATGCAATCAAGCATTCACCAATCTTAAAATCAATCAATGTACTGACAAAACATCGGATGACTACAAGTTCTTTTGGGTGGTGACAAGCACTTGTATCAGAAAAAAAATCGCATCTCTATACCCAACAGTTAGGTTAAGTTACACCTCACAGACACATGTTTTCCGGAGACAAGTTCCTGTGTGGATAATGAATAAATGACCGGGAATTCAACCTCACTGTAACAACTATTATATTGTCAATCAGTATACTCTAGTTTGTTGTTATACATGTATATTATATTAAAGTCGTAAGAAACCTCTAATAAAAAAAGGATGCATATGTTTTTTTTATTACAATAAGTATAGTTTTCATGCTAAAACTTATGTACTTGATTGATTGCTTACAATAAGGCGACAAGCTGTAAACTACGGCTTCATAATACGACAAATATATGTATAACAGTTATATGTAATTTTTATGTATTTTTATGTCATTCTTTTCTACTAGTATTCTCATGATAGTGCAGTGGAAGAGCATAGTGGTTTTTTTTTGAAATAATTAGTTTTTCTAAGATATATTGGATTTGAGTAAGTAGATTTGAGTAGGCATTCAAATTTTCTCGCAATTTTTGGAAAACCTTTTTGAGATATTCTTCCGCAACGCTAACACAAATTATTGGTATCCTTGATTTAATATTGATACTATATTTGTAACGACAAACATTTTCACATCATTTATCTACATGACTGTTCCTTAAAAATTATTTACATTAATATGCATAAGCGATAAGGAATGCTATTTTGCACTTGATATTTTCCACGTTATTATACGAAATACGTCTGGTTATTAATAAAAAACGCAAGTAACGTGGGTACAAATGTCTGCGACAGTTTAATTTCCAATTTTAAAGTCCGATCTCGGCAAGATGATATCAGAAAATCCACGAGCTACTATGCGAGAATCGGTTTCTCTAATGATTAAAAAAAAAAATGTTGTTAAGCGAAATCTCCTCCGGTTACCTTCCACATTTCACAAACTTGTCAATTTTATGAACACCAACTACGTTACAAAAAGATTATCTTGGAATAAACCCCTTAAAAAGCATCTAACGTATCCGAAAATCACGAGTTATATCCAGAATTATGCATACTCCTTTCCACCGTATACCGTGGGCATTGTATGTCCACGGCTGTCCTCGGTATAGGGTGGACACCACGCCTACGGCTGTCCTCGGTATAGAGTGGGCACTACGCCCACGGAAATCCACGGCATAGGGTGGGAACCACGACCACGGTGGACAACGGGCGTGGATAGAGAGTGGACGGCATTGGTTTGTCCACCGTGGGCGAGTGGAAATGACAAAGTCCACCTGGACTGTAGTGTACATTAAACTATAGGTCACCATACGGCCTTCAATAATTAGCAAATCCCATACCGCATAGTAAGCTTTAAAAAGCTTCTAAATAACAAATGTAAAACAGTTAACTTTTTTGGATTCGAGCGTCACTGATACGTCTTTTGTAGACGAAACGCGCGTCAGGCTTAAATACAAAATTTAATCATTGTATCTTTGATGAGTTTATATTCATACCAGAAAACACAGTATTGTGAACACATTTTACAAACTAATTGCTATAGGGAAGAACATGAAGTTATTAGATGCAATGGATTGACCATATCATGAACTGAAGGTAAATGTAAATCTCCGTTACATACATATCGGATTATACTCGTTTCTTCTATTCTACTCGGATAGTGTTCATAGATTTTCGTATGTTTCACACTTCAACATGTTCAATGAATATCCATTCTGAATAGAATACGCCAATTTACACTGAAATTATTTTACATATGAACCTTAATGGGGGATGTTCAATTTTACTGAAGTTCATTTTTGTATCACGGGAACTTTCAAATATTAAAATTTAACGAAAAGACTTAAAATTAGATTAACTGTGTTCACTGGTGTTCTGTAAAATAGAAGACTAAAAATATAACTAACCTTTCACTGAACACACTTCTCAAACGTTAATGTAAAGCATAACAGTTCATAACGGCTCATACAGAAAACTTACATTCAATACAGATACCCTTTATACTTTTTTTATTTTTTTAGATTCGAATAAAGTATCCCTAGACATTTTCAAAAAAACGTTTTATAATATATTCTCCCATAAATGCAAAAGAAAAATTATTTTATTGGGTTTTTGTAAACATCAAAATTGATTAATTAAATGCAGTTATAACCATTCTTAAACAAGGTAATCACTTTATAGTTTTTAGATATTAGTATTTAATTTTGTCACAAATATAGGGGTTAAGAAACAAAACTGCTTTCGCAATAAGCTCCGTTTTTTGAATTAATGAATTAAAAAAAAAATCATTCTTGAGTAGCAATACACGAATAAAATATAACAACATTTAAAGACAAATATTTCAGCTCAACAAATGGGCGAGTCAGTTTCAAAATTTTTAGGAATAAATAAGTATTATTGTCGGTATAGTTATAGCTTTTTTTAATTTTTTTTTAATCAGACCATATTACCTTTAGAAAAAATTCTAAAAGCGCTTGAAAATGTTCTAGCTGCCAAGGTTCCTGCCCAGGTTTCTGACGAAGATACTGGTAATGTTTCCTTCAATGTTCCTCTCCTCAATGGTTTGTTCGATGCTCTTGCACCTTGTCTTGTATAAACCTCCTCATCATAGTCAGAATTTAAGTCAGTACTCTCACTTAAGGTAAATGCTCTCAATGGTTCGTTCGATGCTCTTGCAACTTGTCTTGTATTAGACTCCTCATCATAGTCAGAATTTAAGTCAGTACTCTCATCTAAGGTAAATGGCCACCTTTGTGCTCTTGGTAAGTCCTGATCGTCTGCAGTTATGATGAAATATATCAAATGTTTTAAATCCAATTTTTTTTGTAAATGCAGTAAAGACCGGGAATGATCCAGAAATACGGCAGTATACCAGTAGAAAAACTCGGTTTTATTGAGAATGTAAATAATGAAAAACGGAAGTACTATTAATCTTTACATACCCTATCATGCTGTGCTTAATCTCATAAAAAAAGAATCCCAAATGTATATTTAAGATTGCAGTTGGAGAGAAAAATTGAACCAATTGTAAAAGATGTCAAAATGCTTTCATTTAATGCAGCTGTGCCGTTGTTCTGTTGTGAGAAAATGCAAAATAGTATCATGAAAAGTATTTTTTGTTCAAACATTTACATTTATTTTTACATTTTTTACAATATAAAAACATATAACAAAAGTAACAATATCTATTCTTGTTATAAACATAAGGGGACGATTTCAGAAAATAATATTCCTGCCCAAGCGGACGTCTATGTATTTGAGAATGTCTACATAAAAGAATACAGCATAGACTTTTATTTTAATATTTTTCATGCAGGACTATTTTCAACATTTCAAGTCCCTTTTCACTTCCATAACTTAACTGAATGATCGCCCCTTACAAAAAGAAACGTACTTAATGTGTTATCGGTATTTTAATATCTACCAAAGAATTAGATTATATTGTTACAAAATAAAGGTAAGTGTTAAGGATGATACGTATATTTATGTCAAATTATGATAATTCTGTTCTTATGACCAAGACTCTCTGTTTTACTTTGCTCGAAGTCGCGACCGTTAATGATGTTTGCTTGTCATGTTTTGGAATTTTTGACAGACTTTCGAAATCCTCTGGTTTTATCCATTTGAATGCCTTTACAAATTTTGCCCATGGACCTTCATTTTTTTTTCTATAAATCTTTTACATGTAAAATTATAACCCATTTGTAAAAGTCTTATAAAATCTTATTTATTTTTTAATAGTTTTTAAGAACTTTAACTGGTCAATGATAAAGCTATGAAGAGTCAAGAGAGAACATTTACCCGCCAAATTCCAATGGCTAACATCTCGAAAACAACCACATTGACCCCTATATTGTTTTTGCTTTTTTGATTCCTCAATTGCTCCCCTATCAATATATTCTAGTTTTATCGAAAGTTATTTATTTTGAAACTGAGCAGTAAACTTCCTTAAATTCTGGATAATGTATTTTGTGACTAAGATTGTATATACGAACGCTGTTATACTTCTGGTATCGTGTTCGAATTATCTTATTATTTAATGTATTTATTATTATATTTATCGGGAATGATAAGATAAAGAGATCATCTCACTGTTTGTCTAAAGGGGACATGTTCCTAGCTTTATTTCTTCCCGGATTATCCTTGTCACGCTTTCTCACCTTTTTCGTATATTTACGAGTAACAAATATGTATTGTTAGAATTACTTGTATAATGTTGTTTTGACAATCAATATATTTAATGATATATAATCCTATTTCTATCATTAGGGACCATTGCTTAACAAGCAGCTCATGAATGCCTGATATCACTCACCTGTAATTTCAGTCTCAATCATTTGACTTATTCGTAGATCTTACTCTGCTAAACAATTTTGTCATTTACACTGTTTAACACTTTGACCTGAGTCAGTTTTGCTTTTCCTGCTTTAGTTGTTGAGATGAAAGCCAAAAACTTTATTTGACCCCTATGTTGTATTTGTATTCATAGCGGCCATGTTTGTAAATGGATCAAAACTTCGAATATAATTTATAAACCAGTTACACTAAGCAACATTCAGTTAAATTCAGAAGTTTTAGTCGCAGTAGTTTCAGAGAAGATTTAAAATGTTAGCAAAGAGGGACGAAAGATACCAAAGGGATAGTCAAACTCATATATCGAAAATATACTGAGAACGCCATGGCCAAAAATTAAAAAGACAAATTTAACAGACAACAATAGAACACACAACATAGAAAACTAAAGAATAAGCAACACGAACCCCATAAAAAAAAACTAGAGGTGTTCTCATGTGCTCCGAAAGGGTAAGCAGATCCTGCTCCACATGTGGCACTCGTCGTGTTGCTTATGATATAACAAATCCGATAAATAGTTTAATTCCGTTGGTCACATTCATGAAAGGGAAGGGGATTGTAGTTACGACGTAAGGAACATATCCGATATCATTTGTGAAACGGTTATTCCATAACGGTCAACCAACTCGTGATGGCGTCCGTAAAATTTACGAAGATATGATTTCAACTTCACCAATTTGAACTCTTCCTTGTAAGCAGCAACCCTAGTGAACATGGTAAACACAGTTTGTAAAATTGTCTTTAAAGGGCAATTACTTCATAAGGGGTCAATTGACAATTTTGATCATTTCATTTTATTGTAGAACTTACTTTGCTGAACATTTTTGCAGTTTATAGTTTATCTTTATCAATAATATTCAAGATAATTAAAGAAAAACAAAATGCAAAATTTCGTGGCAGCAACCCAACAATGGGTTGTTCGGTTTGTCTAAAAAAAATTCAGGGCTGATAGTTTTTGACCTGTTGAACATTTTTATTCACGTAAGATTTGCTCTAAATGGTTTAGTGTCTGAGATATAGGCTAAAAACTGCATTTGACCCCATGCATGCCTTGTGTAATTTTTAGCGAAAGCGGTCATGTTTGTTGATGGATCAGAACTTCGGATACAATTTATAAGTAGCTACCCTAAGGAACATTAAGTTAAAGTTTGAAGGTAGTTTGATAGAGAAGATTCTTGGAAGAGGTTATGACGACGACAGACGACGGGCTACTACGGACGCCAAGTGATGACATAAGCTATCATGGCCCTGTGGGCAAGGTGAGCTAAACAGATATATGAGCAAAAACATTAAGTTTCCAAATTGTGTAAAGGAAACTTCATTAAATTAAACATGAATTCACCTCTCATTTATTATCCAAAAGAATGGGAAATTGAAAGCAGGTGTCTGACAGAAACGAAAAGTGCACACACGATACAACTCATCACCATAAAACTGCTGACCAAGTCTGAAATCATTCTTTTGGTTGAGTATAATACATTATAACTGAGAAAAGTGAGATAATTTTTTTAAAGTTATTTCAACGTATATTGAAAAATTCAAAGTATTTGTAAACCGGAAACAACCAAAACATTTATGACATTATTGATTAGCTGACATACAATAAATTGTATCTTACCACAGTAATGTAACTCAACGCGTTTAATGAGTGCCATTTTTAATAAGGATTTTCTTTTCAATTTTGTTAAAAACAAATAAATAATAAATGTCCTCTTGACCAAATATGCAATGAAATTCATAACTTACTGCTTGTATCCTGTGTTTTAGATATGTCTTTAGGTAGACCACATGCAGGACAGAACTTTTCGAAAAAATATAACACTGTGTTACACTTCTGTCCATCGTCTTTAGTACCATTACAAACTATGGCACTAAAAATAATTTCCTCTCCACAGTTGATACAGAATTTCCATCCTTCAAGTACAATGTTATTACAAGATGAACAGAGGTTTGTCTGCATGAAGTAGCTGTTTGCCTCAACAGGAACTTGGATGTGTACATCAATACCACATCCTCTGCAGAATCTGTCCCCTGCACGAATTTTGGCTCCACAGAATTCACGTGTGCATTTCATTTTAGTTGTTGACCTTCAACCTAAAAAAAAAACCTACCGAATAATATTTGCCATACTATTTTTATTTTAACAAACATTTCTCAATACTTTGTTCAGTCTTTTTCCATTGTTTTTTTTATTGACCCTATTAGTTCAGTTTTGTAATATTTGTTAATGCAAGAACTCAAACCACATACCAAATTTTCCTAAACTTGTTTCTAATATTTCATTGAATGTGTAACAAAAACAATAGAAAAATATTGTGTCTGTCTTTACATACTACGTATGACGTTTCTATTTAAAAATACTCCGGAGAACAATACGCTGAAACAACAGCCTGTGTCAGTATTTTTTCATATATTTAGCCTTTATGCCAGTATTGTTTTCAATTGTTGATGAAGCATTGCTGATAAGTGGTTTTCTGGTAATAATGTTCACTCTCGCATTCTCGTATTCAGCGTTCGTTAATTTAAAGATCAAAATAACATTACTTTTAAAAAAAAAGTAGTGGTCCCCCCTAATTATCCCATATGTGCATGGGCTTGTAAACACAGGTAATACATTATCAAGCGTTCACTAACAAGTTCATTTCTCACATTCTTCATATGTATGTCTTAAGCCAGGATTCTGTAAACCAGTTGGAGTCGGTTGATGTATTCTTTCAATCTTGATTTATCTATTATTGGGGATGTACAAGTCTTAACTATAAATCAGACAAATATTCTCTACTGAACCATTTATACTTTGGGTTTTTGCTCAAAACTGAGGCCTTAGGTTTCTCAATGTTCACACTCAATACAGCACGAGGTATGAACTACCGAACACATGATAATTTTCAACTCATTATGTATACACATCTTTTAATTTCAAATTTCTGATTAAAGTGTTTTTTTCTATTTCGGGAAAGCATGCGTATTTTAGCTTCTATACACTTTTTTGTGGCGTTTGATCGAGATCACCAAATAGAAAAATGTTGATGAAATATAAGACAAATGTTTTTTTTTAAATTAAGACTAAATTTCTTCCTCATCAGTTTTCAGCTAATTTAAATCAATGGAATAAAGACCAAATGTGTTCCGAATAGCCTGATATCAAAATGGAAGTCGAATAGAAATCGCATTTATAAAGATTAGCTTTCAAATTAGTCTCACTTGCTTGACTTATTTTTAATCAAAAATAATTTTTATGCTGCCATTTTCATTAATTGGTGTCTGAAGAAATTCTGTCGCCAACAAATACCAAGGTGAATACGGCATGATTTAGGCTACGTACTCTAAACTTGCTTTCGGTAACTATAAGCATATTTTATTAATGTATAGTGTGTTTGCAAGCTGAGTAACTTATAATAGAGATTTATACGTTTCTCCATTACTATAATTGTGAATTGCATGTTATTTTACGTTCGATAATCTATTGTTCGAAATGTAAAAGAGACGGTTTAAGATCATACGACATACTTTGCCCCAGTGAAGTCGTCGTAGCTCATCCCCAGATGAAATATTTAATATATAATTCTGCCTTACATTTTCGTTTTTTAACTTATTGTTTTATTAATATCGAAATTATACTTGTATTCTTTATACCGTTAGCTAGCTAAACAGTTAGTTAACCAAAACACTCTATGTGGCAAGTACTAATCACTGAATTCATTTTGACGAATAATGTTTATTATTTGATATGATATACAGTTGTTACAGACATGTGTTGAGTGCGTGTGGTAAAAGCTACAATAGAAAAATGAAAACCTTATTATAGCTGATAAAAATTACAATTTCAAGAAAACACAGATAAAGGTGAATTTTGAAAACAAAAACAATGTATTTATTTATCAAAATGCTTAAAAAACTTAGACAAATAATCCTTTACATGAAAAATACCATAATATATAGTCTTGGCATAAAACATAATGTCTCTGACGGGTTGCCATACTTTAGAAAATTAACAAAATATGTATGTGATATGTCTTGTACAATTACTTCTTTTATATTAAATATATCTCAAAAATACATATGCATCTGTATAGAATAAACATCAAATATCAAAAATTAACTTACATATTGGTCTGCCAGCATAGGATGACCAAGTTCTATGAAGATTTAAAACATTTGTCACCTTGTTGTGGTACACAACATCTATGAGTATACACAGGAAACAGGAAATAAACTCTTTAAAGTGAAAGTGAAAGTACTCATTAAAATGAAACTACAGGTAATTATAAAAATAAAGGTAAAGGTAAATTTACCTGGATTGAAAAGTGAGAGTAGTACTAAAATGAAAAGAATAAACGTAAAGTAAATGACAATTAGGCAAAAATTAATAAAGTTATCAAATTAAATAGGGAATGTGATCAGCACATTCTTTATTTAAAAAAATGTTTATGTAAAAATGAAACTTTCTGAATTCAGTGCGTTCGAGAACATGAATAGCTTATTACATTAGGGTTTTAACCTTGTCATTGATCATGATTATCAGACGGCCGAACATACCTGTCTTCGCTGTTAATCCTCAGTTATCAAATGCGTCGGTCATTTTTCCTATCGAATGACTCGATCGTTTTCTGCGGGAACTCCGCTCCCCCACCAATAAAAACAGAACACTCCTAATTAGCCCAAAACGTTGTGCTTAAAAGTGGCGTTAAAACATTAAAAAAGACTAATCAAACTGGTTAAAAAAAATGTGTATTGATCATGCTATGAATCGTCGAGGGTGAAATTTCTATTAGGTGTTATGTAAACAATGTTTAGAATTCCGAATTATTTTACTTCCTTGTAGAGAATAAATATTTTGTTTGAAACCATGGAGGCGATGATAAACCAACGAAGTAGCTATAAATAACAAATGTTAACATAGAGTACTAGTATATATTTAATCGGTTTAAATAAGCAAAGTTTATTATATGAATATTTAAAAACTTAACTCGCCTTAAATTTAGGTTAGAAAATTTGAAAAGCAGTAATAATTAATCAAAAGCTTTAATTATATAATAATTTAGTAACATGATGAATGATGAAAACAGTCTTATAACATGTATAAATGTAGCAGAAAAAGGTTTTCATATTTGTTTACATTTAAGGACAGTATTCAAAATATAAAATGTTGACGAATCAACAATTCGAATGTTATCTGCCATGTTTAAGGACGCTTACCAACAACATGAAATTAACAAATTGCAAACTTGTTTAAATACTAGCATAATTGCTCATAGTATATAAATGTATAACATGTAAAAATAGCATTTAGAATTTTAAAACAACATGGTTGAAAGAAGATAAAAGGTCGTTCAACCTGACATACTGATAACAAAAGTTTAAATGAACTTGTATAAAACACAATAAAGTGAACTTCAAATATATGTCGTAACCAAAAATTCTGAAAATATTGTCAAATATAGCTAAAGCATTGATGCTTAAAAGTATGATAATCAATAGTGATTCGAACAATTCAACATGTGTAAATTTACTTTATATGAACGATTAAGATATAAAGTGGCTGAACAATTAAGTTTTTTTTTACTAATTGTATATTGACACAGTAGTGAACACAATAATATTGAGTTGTGTATACTGTTTTTCTATTTTATATGTCGGTTTTTCAATTTGGTAAGGTTTCTCGTTTTCCTACTAACAATTTAGAGGGTCAATTAGGTTTACATTGCCCATTTTGTTCAAACCTTACATCGTTGTATTGCCAAAGAAGACTTACGAATTGTATGAACTTTTTTTCAAAATATGGCTTTTTATGCTTTTATTGAAATAAATATTTATTATATATACACTTCATATCAATGATGATTGTCTCCCTTGCATTAACACATTTTTTAACATGTGGAAATTGAAGATTTTGACTAACAAAAAATAGAGAAACATGTCTCCTGTGGACAAATATACTTAATTATTATATGAATATCAGCTGCGTTACATCGTCAAAAGTACGAAATTAATTGAGATATTATTTTTCTTGTACACACTCAACAGAAAGGTAAAGAACAGATAAATTTTGATTTTTAATGGCGGCGATAGTCGTGTGCAAAAAGAAGTATCGCGTGATGGTAGCGGTATATATTTAAAACATAAATAATGAACAATGGCATCCTTTATTTTTGATACGTTATTTATAAAATATAGATAGTGTTTGAAATAAATATAGTCCGACTCTTAAAATATTTTCCATACAAAAGGCCATCTACTGAGTTTCATGTTAAAAAAAGTCTAAGTTTTGAGTCTATATGGTCGCGTTTATACATCAATCAACTTAAAAAAAGTTTAAATTTGATAATTGTCACCCAAAACATTTGTCATTTTTTTCGTAGAACTTCAACCTTCAATTGGTACCTCAAGATTCCATTTACTTGTATAGTGCACGATATGTTTACTAAGGAACAAATTATTACGGACAAAATTTTCAGCTTTGAGATGTGCAAATGAAACAATAGTATTATGGCTCAATGACATATGACATATTCTATATTTCATTCTGTTATAGTTTTTTCGTGCAATATGTGTGCATTTCAAAAGAGTGACGAAAGATACCAGAGGGACAGTCAAACTCATAAATCGAAAATAAACTGACAAAGCCATGGCTAAAAATGAAAAAGACAAGCAGACAAACAATAGTACAAATGACACAACATAGAAAACCAAAGAATAAGCAAAACGAACCCCATCAAAAACTGGGAGTGTTATCAGGTGCCCCGGAAGGTCGAGCAGATCCTGATCCACATGTTGCACCCGTCGTGTTGCTCATGTTAAAACAAATCCGGTAAAAAGTCTTATTCGATAGGTCTCATGCATGAAAGAGAAGGGGATTGTAGTATCGATGTAAGGAACATATCCGATATCATCTGTGAAACGGATTTTCCATAACGGTCAACTTACTCGTGATGGCGTCCGTAAAATTTACGAAGGGATGATTCATCCTTCGATTCAGAAGTTTTGTCAATAAATAACAAAACACGTATTTCAAGTTGTATGAGCACATTTTCAATTGGATTGTCAGTACTAAAACCCGGTAATAGTCCATATTCGATAAAGGGTCAAAATAAGCATCACAACGGCAATTCCAGCTCTGATCTGCATTTTACTCCTCCGTTATATAAATATACATATTAATTAGTATTTTAAGCGCCTGTCGAAACACTGATGCAATACACTGTGACGTCAATCTTCATAATGGCGACAACGTCACCGAGTAGGAAGGTTCTGTCAAGTCCTACATAGTAGAGGCGATATGTCCACAGTTTCGGATTTTACTGTGATACACTGACTCGATGAAAAATCACCAATTCTAGATAAAACCGTAACATTTTGAGTTGATGATACTTGAAATATTAGTAAAACTAAAATGGAACTGACATTTGTTAACATACAACACGTTACGGTCTAAGAAAAAATTGAAGAATGAACAAAGAGCAGCCGATAATTACTCCACAAATTACAAATATTAACCAATTAGAACGAACATCAACTAAAGATAAATAAAAACAGGTTTAAAGCTATATTATTACACTTGGCCATTTCTCGCTACTCTCTTGCGGCTGACGCCGTTCTCTTTCTCCTGTAAAAATAATCGCAAGAACAATAACCAACAAGGTATCATACAGTGGCAGCTTCATTAATTTGTTTTTGTCCGTCATTACAAAAGAGGGACGAAAGATACCAAAGGGACAGTCACACTCATAAATCGAAAATAAACTGACAACGTCATGGCCAAAAATGAAAAAGACAAACAGACCACAATAGCACACACAATACAGAAAGCTAAAATAAACAACACGAACCCCATAACAAACTAGGGGTGATATAAGGTGCTCCGGAAGGGTTAAGCAGATCCTGCTCCACATGTGGCACTCGTGGTGATGCTAATGTAATAATAAATCCGGTAAAATGTATAATTCGGTAGGTCACATTCATAAAAGGGAAGGGGATTGTAGTTACGACGTAAGGAACATATCCGGTATTATTTGTGAAACGGTTATTCCATTACGGAGAACCAACTCTGGGTGGCGTGTGTAAAATTCACGAAGGGATGATTTCAACTTCACCAATTGGAACTCTTGATTTGATAGCTTCCTTGTGAGCAGCAAACCTCTATCAAGAAAATAATGAAAGAAAATGCAAACACGGGAATATCGTATTAATTGGGAGATATATACCCCGTATGCAGGTGCTGTTGGAATGTTGCTTCTTAAAAATGGAAAGTTCACAATTGGTCACAATTGGAAAGCTGAAATCATCTCTTTGGTCGTAAAGTTTTGTTTTCAATGGACCCTCATTGTCAATTTCTAGATGAAAGTCAAAATATGAGGCCGACTTAACTGTATCTGTTTTATCTTTTATCTCTAGTTCGATGGGATAGAAGCGTTTAACATAGTCACCAAATTTTGAATTATTTAGTGAAAGAACGTCATCTATGTAGCGGAAAGTAGAGTTAAAGGACATTGCTAACTTCTTATCTTTCTTCCTAAGAAGTTCCTGTATAAAGTTGGCCTCATAATAAGAATTAAGACGGCAACAAAAGGGACGCAATTGGTTCCCATTAGAATGCCGTCAGTCTGTTGAAAAACAGTTAGATACACTTACACTTGTTAGAAATAGGTGGTCAATCAAGCATCTTGATGATGTCAGTTTCAGAGATTTTTTTTGTTTGAATCAGAGTGATTCTTTACAAAGTATGATTAATCCCTCCCTAAGACAAGATACTTGTATCTAGGTTGGCCATTCTTAATTATGAAACAAAGCGAAACCAGTTCTTTCTACTTGTCTTTTAGTTTGGAATGTGGAATACTTGTGTATAATGTAGAAAAGTCAAATGTTTTAATACTATTGCAAGATGAAAGAGAGTTAGATTGTATGTACTCTAAAAGATCTTTGGAAATTTTAGTATGCACATCTTATTCACGCCACCTCTAGAATAGGCAGTTTAACAATAACTTTGTAGCCCGTTTCAATTGCTGATAAAATAGATGTTAATAATGTAGAAAGCCGTTTTGTGGAGCACTTGGAAGACTCAGCAATATAACTTGTTTGTAAGGACACTTATGTAGTTTAGGTATCCAATAAAGTGATCGAAGATCCAGTTCATCATCTTTGGTTGAAATTCCAAAGGAACATGGAACAGCCCTATGATTATCTAGGATTTCCGTTTTGGTAAGTGTCGTGAGGGTATATGTTGAGTTTCCAACTGAATTGTCAATACCTAATTCTGCCAGTTTGAATGGTTCAACACTTGTCTTTTTGGGGCCCTTTATAACTTGCTGTTTGGTGTGATAACAAGACGCAATTTTTAAGACCGTACTGTAACTTATAATTTTTTACTTTTACAAATCTTATTTCCTTTTATTTAAACCCTTTTTAGGAATTCTAAAGATTATTATAACATTCATAAGAAAACTAAAATTGAAATAAAAAAAAAAACCATGAAAACATCCTTAGTCTTGTGTGCTCTCAGTATTTTGAATTTGTTTAGACATTGATATTTGGTCTTAATATTTTTTCTATTTAAATACATATATTTTAGTTTTCATTTGGTAGCAAATAACATGCTTGAATTATTAAGATTTGTACGGTTGAGGGGGTTGGAATAAGCAACTTAATAAAATGAAAATCAAAACAAACTGTATAAATGAATTTCATTTTGATGCGTAAAACCTTTTTAAGAATAAAATTGGCCAAATTTAAATTTTTAATCAGAAAATAATGAATTAATTTTTTTTAAAAAGGCAATTAATGTTAAAATGATGAATATGAGAATAGTTTGTGATACGTACGTTATACAGTGCATGAAACTCCTATACATACATACATCATTCGTAAATATAGCGCAACATGCAGATTTCTAATACGTTCGGGTATTTCACATCCAATTTTTTATGGAAATATTCTTTATAAAGCACAAAGGTGTCAGTATTCACCTCAGAAACTTACAAAACCTTTGAATAGACTTATTAAGAAGGGATATAATTACGATACTGTTGTCAAGTCATTAAAGATTGCATATTTTGGCGTTAATATTGAGTCACTGATAAGGTCTTTGCATCGGAACTAAACACATGTATCTAAAAACAGTTGTTGGCATGACACGGGTTATGTTCTTCTCGTATATGTTATGATGGTATGACACTAAACCCCTAACGGGAAGGATTGTGCCTGATGTTCATATGATGAAATCATAATCTTTCAGTCAGTTTAATTGAAGTCTGGAGCTGGCATGTCAATTAACTGCTAGTAGTCTGTTGTTTTTTATGTATTATTGTCATTTTGTTTATTTTCTTTGGTTACATCTTCTGACACCAGACTCGGACTTCTCTTGAACTGAATTTTAATGTGCCTATTGTTATGCGTTTACTTTTCTACATTGGTTAGAGGTATAGGGGGAGGGTTGAGATCTCACAAACATGTTAAACCCCGCCGCATTTTTGCGCCTGTCCCAAGTCAGGAGCCTCTGGCCTTTGTTAGTCTTGTATTATTTTAATTTTAGTTTCTTGTGTACAATTTGGAAATTAGTATGGCGTTCATTATCACTGGACTAGTATATATTTTTTAGGGGCCAGCTGAAGGACGCCTCCGGCTGCGAGAATTTCTCGCTACATTGAAGACCTGTTGGTGACCCTCTGCTGTTGTTTTTAATTTGGTCGGGTTGTTGTCTCTTTGACACATTCCCCATTTCCATTCTCAATTTTATTATTTAAGTTAATATATCAAAAGTCTGTATATATACAACTCGTCTAAACATCAACCCAACAATGTTAGATCTGTAAATTTGCTTTCGCAAATTTTTGGTTCTTCCCTCGCCGGGATTCGAACCCATGCTACTGTGATATCGTGACACCAAATCGCCTGCACTGCAGCCGTCCCGCTAGACCACACGACCACCTGGGCTCTCAAAAAAAGAGCTTTCGGTGGGCATGTGTTACCTTTCCACGTCAGTTTTAATCTAGCGGCGTACTACAGTACATGATATATAAGGCATGAAGATGTTATTGTTACAGATCAGCTAAATTATCTATAGTAAAGGATCCTACAAATTAATGTAAGATACAGTCACAGAAAATAATTATATTCATAAGTACGTCTGAGTCAGTGACAACCCTACAACAGATGTATCCATCGGATCGCCATCAATGATGGTGATACATGGCTGTCTACATAATGTATATACAACTCGTCTAAACATCAACCCAACAATGTTAGATCTGTAAATTTGCTTTCGCAAATTTTTGGTTCTTCCCTCGCCGGGATTCGAACCCATGCTACTGTGATATCGTGACACCAAATCGCCTGCACTGCAGCCGTCCCGCTAGACCACACGACCACCTGGGCTCTCAAAAAAAGAGCTTTCGGTGGGCATGTGTTACCTTTCCACGTCAGTTTTAATCTAGCGGCGTACTACAGTACATGATATATAAGGCATGAAGATGTTATTGTTACAGATCAGCTAAATTATCTATAGTAAAGGATCCTACAAATTAATGTAAGATACAGTCACAGAAAATAATTATATTCATAAGTACGTCTGAGTCAGTGACAACCCTACAACAGATGTATCCATCGGATCGCCATCAATGATGGTGATACATGGCTGTCTACATAATGTATATACAACTCGTCTAAACATCAACCCAACAATGTTAGATCTGTAAATTTGCTTTCGCAAATTTTTGGTTCTTCCCTCGCCGGGATTCGAACCCATGCTACTGTGATATCGTGACACCAAATCGCCTGCACTGCAGCTGTCCCGCTAGACCACACGACCACCTGGGCTCTCAAAAAAAGAGCTTTCGGTGGGCATGTGTTACCTTTCCACGTCAGTTTTAATCTAGCGGCGTACTACAGTACATGATATATAAGGCATGAAGATGTTATTGTTACAGATCAGCTAAATTATCTATAGTAAAGGATCCTACAAATTAATGTAAGATACAGTCACAGAAAATAATTATATTCATAAGTACGTCTGAGTCAGTGACAACCCTAACAACAGATGTATCCATCGGATCGCCATCAATGATGGTGATACATGGCTGTGTACATAATGTATATACAACTCGTCTAAACATCAACCCAACAATGTTAGATCTGTAAATTTGCTTTCGCAAATTTTTGGTTCTTCCCTCGCCGGGATTCGAACCCATGCTACTGTGATATCGTGACACCAAATCGCCTGCACTGCAGCCGTCCCGTAGACCACACGACCACCTGGGCTCTCAAAAAAAGAGCTTTCGGTGGGCATGTGTTACCTTTCCACGTCAGTTTTAATCTAGCGGCGTACTACAGTACATGATATATAAGGCATGAAGATGTTATTGTTACAGATCAGCTAAATTATCTATAGTAAAGGATCCTACAAATTAATGTAAGATACAGTCACAGAAAATAATTATATTCATAAGTACGTCTGAGTCAGTGACAACCCTACAACAGATGTATCCATCGGATCGCCATCAATGATGGTGATACATGGCTGTGTACATAATGTATATACAACTCGTCTAAACATCAACCCAACAATGTTAGATCTGTAAATTTGCTTCCGCAAATTTTTGGTTCTTCCCTCGCCGGGATTCGAACCCATGCTACTGTGATATCGTGACACCAAATCGCCTGCACTGCAGCCGTCCCGCTAGACCACACGACCACCTGGGCTCTCAAAAAAAGAGCTTTCGGTGGGCATGTGTTACCTTTCCACGTCAGTTTTAATCTAGCGGCGTACTACAGTACATGATATATAAGGCATGAAGATGTTATTGTTACAGATCAGCTAAATTATCTATAGTAAAGGATCCTACAAATTAATGTAAGATACAGTTACAGAAAATAATTATATTCATAAGTACGTCTGAGTCAGTGACAACCCTACAACAGATGTATCCATCGGATCGCCATCAATGATGGTGATACATGGTTGTCTACATAATGTATATACAACTCGTCTAAACATCAACCCAACAATGTTAGATCTGTAAATTTGCTTTCGCAAATTTTTGGTTCTTCCCTCGCCGGGATTCGAACCCATGCTACTGTGATATCGTGACACCAAATCGCCTGCACTGCAGCCGTCCCGCTAGACCACACGACCACCTGGGCTCTCAAAAAAAGAGCTTTCGGTGGGCATGTGTTACCTTTCCACGTCAGTTTTAATCTAGCGGCGTACTACAGTACATGATATATAAGGCATGAAGATGTTATTGTTACAGATCAGCTAAATTATCTATAGTAAAGGATCCTACAAATTAATGTAAGATACAGTCACAGAAAATAATTATATTCATAAGTACGTCTGAGTCAGTGACAACCCTACAACAGATGTATCCATCGGATCGCCATCAATGATGGTGATACATGGCTGTGTACATAATGTATATACAACTCGTCTAAACATCAACCCAACAATGTTAGATCTGTAAATTTGCTTTCGCAAATTTTTGGTTCTTCCCTCGCCGGGATTCGAACCCATGCTACTGTGATATCGTGACACCAAATCGCCTGCACTGCAGCCGTCCCGCTAGACCACACGACCACCTGGGCTCTCAAAAAAAGAGCTTTCGGTGGGCATGTGTTACCTTTCCACGTCAGTTTTAATCTAGCGGCGTACTACAGTACATGATATATAAGGCATGAAGATGTTATTGTTACAGATCAGCTAAATTATCTATAGTAAAGGATCCTACAAATTAATGTAAGATACAGTCACAGAAAATAATTATATTCATAAGTACGTCTGAGTCAGTGACAACCCTACAACAAATGTATCCATCGGATCTATATATATACAAAAAAAGTTTCTTTTCAAGCAGTGTACAGAATTATATATTAAAAATTAAATACACAAAAAGAGTTTTAAAAGCAGCATTGTCTAGCGCTTTCATCCATCTTGGGACTTTTCAAGACTATGAACGTCTTTATGGGGAACACATTAGTATTATGACGTAACGTCATTGTTCGTAACATATCAGTAGTATGACGCGACGTTATTGTTCATGTAACTACTAAGCATTAAGCTTGGCGTCAAACACTTTTATGAATTTTCTCTCTAGTTCTTTACGGTATTCTTCTGTTGGTTCCGTACATTTGAAGAACGGGAAAATTTTGAATTTTCCTCCCGCACAAATGTCTAAATGTTCGCTCAACGGAATTTGTCTGTACTCGGGTTGCCGTTTTTTGCTGTTTATGGATCCTGACCCGTTCACACACACTATTTCCTGTTTGACCTATGTACTTTTCTTTACAGTTGACACATGTTATACAATAGAGTAAATTTTCTGATTTGCAAGTCATGTTTGCGTTTACTGTAAATTTCTTACCGTTTTTGAAACATTTCGTACTACCGATTTCTAAGTAATTATAATTGTCTCTGGAACATACTCCACAGCGTGAATCGCCACAAATTTGTACGGATGATATGTTTTCAACTATATCAAATCGCGCTTTTGTAAGTTGGCGTTTCAAATTTTTCGGTTGTCTTCTACTATAAATGATTGATTCTTCTTTTACCAAATTTTTCATAATTTCACTTTGATGTAAAATCGGAAAATTCGATTTTATAAACTTGAAGGCATTTGGTAATGCCGGATCATGAGTAGTCACAAACGGGAGGTTATCATCATCGGTTGTCTGTTCCTTCGGTGTTCTAAGTTGACTTGTAGACATTTTATTTGTCCTCTCAATACTGTCATTTATAAGTTTTAATGGATATTTCTGTTGTAAGAGATACATCTTCAGTTCTTCTAATCTTCTTTTGCGAAGAGTTTTATCCAATAAAATTGAACATACTCGTCTTGCCATACAATATGGAATGTTTCTTTTTGTATGTGATGGGTGGCATGATTCAAAATTTAAATACTGGTGTGTATCTGTCTTCTTGTAATAAATATCCGTAATGATTTTATTGTTGGAGAGTTTAATCAAAATGTCTAGAAATGGGAGTTCCAAGTTACTACTTTCAATAGTGAATTTTATTGACGGATGCAATGAGTTAAGAATTTCATGGAATTTTTCTAAGTCGTCTGTTGATTTATTCCATAATATAAAACAATCGTCTAGAAATCTTTTCCACTGTTCATAAACATAAGTTTTGAATTCCTGTCCAAATATCTGGCCAACTTTTTCGTATAATATTTTTTCTAAGTAAGCCATAACTAAATTGGCATAAGTAGGCGCAACTTTTGTTCCCATTGCAGTTCCTTTAATTTGTTTGTAGTATTCACCATCGAAATAAAAAATATTTCCCTCAAGGATGACTTTCAAAGCTTTTACAATAAATTCCGTATCGAATCTGCCGTCGACAATTTCTCGGTTTATTTCAACCCAATATTTTATTGCCGTTGTTCCTAGATCATGCGGTATATTTGTATACAAGCTGGTAACATCAAATGTAGTAAGGAGTGTATTTTTCGGAACTGTTTCAGGTATATACCTCAAAAAGTCTATATCATCTCTGACGTAACTTGGTATTAGCGGACATAACTTTTTTAATATTAGATCCAAAAAGTGACTCATTCTTTGAGTTGTTGATTCAGGGCCAGCAACTATTGGTCTCAGTTTAAGATCCGGTGTTCCCCATAACGATGTTCATAGTCTTGAAAAGTCCCAAGATGGATGAAAGCGCTAGACAATGCTGCTTTTAAAACTCTTTTTGTGTATTTAATTTTTAATATATATATATATATATATACATTTTATTTTGGCATATTTTTGTAGTCTTTGCGCCTTGTTGGGAAAATTTCAAATTGTACCAGCGTCTGTTTTGTTCTCTTTGATTGTATAAATTTCAAGATTTTGATAGTGTCTTAATTTGAATATATTGACATGATTCATTTCACATCGTGCTATTACCGAGTTAGGATATCTGTTATCCGAAATATCTAACATATAGTTCATTTTATTGTATTCTTTGGTGATGTTGTACCCTTTTAGACTTGTTATATATTATATTTTGTAGTGTACTGAATTACAATTATATGATCCATCGCCCCGTAAGATTTATTGACTATTTATCCAGTCATTATATATATATATATAAGTGTCTAGGAATGTAACTTTAACACACTAATGAGTGTTATAAAATTAGTTGTTATATTTTATATATTATTCACGCAATATTTCGCCAAACAAATAAGCTTCATCGGGCGTGTGCATCTATCTAGGAGAAATCGGAAGCGGATATATCAGGTATAGGCTTACAGTGATAAATGAATTGAGAGAAACCAAATCTGGGGTACAATCGGTACAAAGCGAAAAAAAACCACACCAACTATAAGAGGGAAAAATCAGAACAACAGAAATACTGAAGTGCACTAAAAAACAAAGCTGCATACAACTATCATAGATATAAAATTTAAGACAATAACAGTCAAATATACTAGAAAGAACTAAAATCACAAAAATACTGAACTCAGAGGAAAATCAATTCGGAAAGTCCATAATCACATGGCAAAATCAAATAACAAAACGCATCAAAAACGAATGGACAAGAATTGACATATTCCTGACTTGGTACAGGCATTTTCAAATGTAGAAAATGGTGGATTGAACCTGGTTTTAAAGCTAGCCAAACCTCTCACTTCTAGGACAGTCGCATCAAGTTCCATTATATTGACAATGGTGTGTGAACAAAACAACAAAAACAAAAGGTAAAAATGTCACAAATAGGGGTAAATAGCCTAATTCTGTAGGTCACACTCGTGAAAAGGGAAGGGGCTTGTAGTTACGACATAAGGAACATATCCGATATCATCTGTGAAACGGATATTCCATAACGGTCAACCAACTCGTGATGGCGTCCGTAAAATTTACAAAGTGATGATTTCAACTTCACCATTTGGAACTCTTGGTTTAAAAATGAAAATTCACACAATTTGGAAGCTGAAATCATCTCTTTTGTCGTAAAGTTTTGTTTTCAACCGACCCTCATAGTTAATTTCTAGACATAAGTCATAATCAAATCGCAAAACAAAAAGCTTAAACATATCAAACGAATGGAAAACAACTGTCATATTCCTGACTTGGTACATGCATTTTCTTATGTGAAAAATAGTGGATTGAACCTGGTTTTATAGCTAGCTAAACCTCTCACTTGTATGTCAGTCGCATCAAATTCCATTATATTGTCACCGATGCGTGAACAAAACAAACAGACACAATAGGTAAAAATGTCAAAAAATAGGGGTACAGCAGTCAACATTGTGTTATCATCGTAATCACTATAAAACAACAAATGTAACGAAGAAGCACAAAAAGGCATACATCAAATTTAACATCCTCATTTTGTTTAAATTATACGATCTAATTTATCTATGAAAAATTCACCTATAAAGGATGGAGGGTTTTAAGTACTGGTGTAAATTGTGCGTTTGAAATTCGCACAGGTAGACATGAAATAATTTTGTCGTTCAAGATTTCAGGACATTCTAGGAAAAATCATGGGTTGAACATGTTGATGCTGGTGGAATGGCAAACCAATTCCCGCTGATAAGACAATGTACCAAATACAGCTAAAATAACAACACATATGCCAGAAATACTGCACAAACAAACGCAAAAAGCACTCATCAAAGAGTAACACATAAATAATAAAATCATGATTTGAGGATTATGAATATCTGTATTCTATTGTCTTATCGTTACTTGTTTTGTGATGAGTGCCTGTCTAATTAGTCCTACCTAACTTTATCTTTTTACCTTATGTTTATAGTTAGTTCTACTGTTATTACAAAAGTAGAAAACAGTAATCTATCGCTGTTCTAATTTCATAAATCGATTAAGAAAAAACAAATTCGTGTTACAAACTAAAACTGAAACAACGACACAACAGAAACACTAAAAGCAACACACTCAGAAACGAACTATAATATATCAATGGCCATTTTCCTGACTGGGTAAAGGACATTTTAAGCATAAATGATGGGTTGAATCTGGTTATGTGGCTAACTAAACCTTCCGCTTTTATGGCAATGTTAAATATATTATTAAAATGACAACATTATATGATAGAACGAATATATATATAAACGGGAGAACAAACAGGACAGAGACACTAAACAAATAAACGATACAATAAAAAATTACGACAGGGTAATCATTATCATAGTTATCAGGCTTATAATTTAATTCGCTAATATGTTTCATCTACATAAGACTCGTCAAGGATGCTCAGTTCACAATACTTAAGAAAGCCAACCAAAGATGAAAGCATTGATTACAAAAAAACAAATCTAAAAAGTAGTGCCAAACAAGCTAAAGTTGTCTACCGAGGATAGGAAAATCCTTAGTATTAAGAATAATCCTACTTTTGCAAACAAAAAATATATGAACAAATACTATATAATAGATATATATGTTTACACCGAAGTGATTACATGTACTAACGATCACTAACTACAGAATAAAAACGAGCACGTAAAACAACCTAAATCAGCACAGGGCGAAGAGGTTGTCGCACAAAAGTGACGACACATTTAAATTTCTTAAAATTTCATAAATATAAGAAAGAGAGTTCAATATTAGGTTTGTTATACTGTTATTACATGTATTAATAACAACGGAGATAACAATACTTATTAATATAGGATCGTGGTAGTAATTAGACAATTAATTATGTTATCTAGCTGTGTCGGTATTTCTTCTAAATCAAACTGTAAACAAAACACATCGTCTGTATTTAATTGACCCAAACTAGAATCTTATTAATGAACTGGGTGATTAATTATATTTACCTTATCACAAGGATAGAACAGTAAACTATAAGACATTTGACAATATCCGATTAGAATAACAAAAATAACATCAGTACTTAAGGATGTTCGCTTCTCAGTTTCAAAATAAATAACTTTTCATAAAACTAGTATATATTGATAGGGGATTTATTGAGGAATCAAAAAAGCAAAAAAAAATATAGGGGTCACTGGGCTTGTTTTCGTGATATTAGCCATTGGAATTTTTGCGGGAAAATGTTTTCTCTTGATTTTTCATAGCTTTATCATTGACCAGTTAAAGTTCTCAAATAGTACTTAAAAATAAATAAAATTTTATAAGACAATTGGCTGATAATTATACATGTAAAAGATTTATAAAAAGAAAAATGGGGGTCGATGGGAATTTTTTTTTTAAAGGCATTCAAATGGATAAAACAAGACGTTTTCGAGAATCTGACAAAAATTCCAAAACATGACAAGAAAACATCCTTAATACATGCATTTTGGATAGCAAAATACCTGATATGTCTTATTGAAATGCGAATTCACACTCAGCAAAACAGTGAAAACCGTTAATAAGTCACGGTCAGTACCAAAGAAATCAGACGACGTAATCATGGTAATGGCAAACCACAATCTAAGATATGGTAAAAAGGTCTACAGTTAATTTGGACAGAGACACTTCGTATGGATAAAAAAAAATTACGGAGTGTCATTTTTAATATGTCCTCCACATAACTTTGATGGAGCAATTTCTGGATAAGGAACACATTTTTGTTTATATAGTCCGTGTAATGTGAACATACACGAGCATAACGTATAAACTGATATATGTAAACACCATACTAATGGACAGAGGGTATGTTACTGATAAAAAATGGGAAATTGATAATTGGAAAGTTGAAATCGTCCCGTAATCATAGATCTCGGGTAATATCGTCCATCTCTGTTAATATTGAGGAAAATATCTAGGTATGAAGCATTCCTTTTAGTATAAGAAGTTTCCATAATTTTAAGTTAAAATGTGATTATTGGCTGAAATATAGGTAATTCAATAATAGGACATCATCAATATATCTGAAAGTGAAATTAACGAATTTTGCTAGAAGCTTTTTCTTTTTGTCTTTTAGAAGGTTCTACATAAATTCGACTTCACTCATTACGAGTACATAAACAAGTAGGCTAAAAGGGTATACAATCAGAACCCAATGGAATACGGACTAACAAAATTTTCCAAAACGCTTACATATCCATTAACGTAATGAATGTTTCTGTCGTGAGTCGAGTTCGGGTAATTTAGTGGTTGGAAAGATTGATGTTTTAGAGAAAAAAGTGTTTTTATTGTTTTATAACTTTAACAAGTGTTTCCCTCATTGTTGAATGCAAATTTGTACCAATAGTTGCTTACAACCTATTTTTTCTGGTCTTTTGTGGAGACTTATCTCTTAATTTGTAATGCAAGACAAATCAAAACTTTTGAGACATGGTCAGTAAATATAAATTAATTGAACGGGAACAGCAGAAATTTAAGACTAGGAAAGGGCTGTCATTACACAGACGGAAATATTTCAAACAAAACAGATCAGTTATTCACAGCCACCTAGTACCAATGTTAGTCATGTGTAAGTTGTAATATTAAATGTTAAAAACTAAGCTGTAATGTTCATTTATATTTCAAAGGCTCAATTGAAGATATATCTCAATATATGGTTTGGTATGCAAATTGCAATATTTGTTTTCATAATTACTCACAATAACAACCACAGCTAGTTAATCCTCCACTGAAGCGAACACTAATTAAGGCACTTACATATAACTTAATAGGTCTCGGTTATTTATAGGTTAGACAATACTTGGTCATGTTTTATGAAGATTTAAGCCCAAGGCGAAGCCGAGGGCTTAAATCTTCATAAAACATGACCAAGTATTGTCTGACCAATTTAGAACATATTCACACTTTCGAGTGACCTTACAAAATTAGCCTTTCCCATTGTAATATTCAAACCTTAAAAAGAGTTCACATTTTATAATGAACCAAAACATAGGTAATCATCATTTCAATGGATGGAATGAAATAGCACTGACATAGTTTGTGAGGACCGAACGGATAAATTGTTTTTCTTTTTCTTCTGCTTCAGGTAAAATTTAATACTAATATATTTTGAGATTTTTTTATTTTAAAAAGCAACATAATGTTATATTAATCCCCTTTTTGAAATTTGTTTTTTTTTTATAAATATAAAACTCTGTATAAGCATTTAAATTCAGACCGTTCAACGTTAAATGCTTACTTTTTTATTGATAACTTTATATGTATTGTGTTCACCGTAAAAAAATCCTTTGCTTTATATATCAGCAGCCTGAAATTGTTTTCTTGAAAGAAAAAAAAATCCCTCAAATGCCCGGTTTATAATAAATAAATATTATTTTACTTACATCCCCCCATTGTTTTTGTTTATTCTATATATGTGTACCATTAGAACATTTATGAAAATTTGCAAAATTCAAAATAATTTATTTTAATCTTTGCTCTTTCATCTTTAATCAGTAGGCTCTTTTCCAAGGGAAAATGCCTCAGGTGATTGTACACTTCATTAGTGCAGTTATTAAGAGTTCACTTTCATAATTAACTGACAATGAAAAGTCATTCATGTATAGCATTTCATAGTGCATGGAAAACCATGTACTATGAAAATTAGAGGGTGAAAAACTGACTTTTCATTGGACGAGAAGGGGTGAGTATGTTCTAATGTATAGAAAGGTATATACTATGAAAATTAGAGCGAGGGGCTTGACCCCAAGCTCTTATTTTCATAGTATATACCTTTCTATACAATATCCAATTTAGCACATATTTACAACTTGAGTAATCCTGTAATTAGTCTATTGATATGTTTTGGCTGACTGGGTGTAGCTCATTTACGTAGTTTTGTAAATCTACTCACTATAATATGATTGTAAAAATGGGATTTCAAAAGGCCCTTGACTTTAGAATGTAAAGAAGGTAGCTGCTGGTGTAAGTATGTTTATTGATATGAACAAAGCGTTGTTTTACTATACATGTACTTATTTACATGGTAAGATGACAAAATGAATTGACCAAGAGCAGACAATTCTTAAATTGCAGTGAAAGCTTTATATTCTTGAAAACATTTTTTTAAATTTCACATAAAACCTAAACCTAGCTTTTGAATGAGTACAAACAGTTGGATCCCCCTCCCACATCTTTGGTTGAAACACCTTTTAAAAATGGCTGGATCTGCCCCTGGTATGTACCCATAGGTAGTCTAGTAGATAGTTTATATGCATGAAATATTTGTCACTGGACATTAGGCAACCAATTATCGACCAATTTATGACTAAATATATCAAATTGCTTTATTAATAATTTTCCTTCAAAAGATTCATGGTTGACTCTTTTTGTGTACAAAGTAATTGCATGGAAGATAAAGGATTACAAATTTTAGATTGAGTTGTACTTTAATCAAGGTATAAAGCACCATTATTATTACTCTTTATTTAAATGAAAGAAACTTTTTTAATTGTCAAAACAAAATTTAGATCAAAAGATTGATTAGTAGGATGTTAAAAATCTGTTTGAAAACTAATTACAAACTATTTAGTAAAATTTGGAACACATCATTTATTTCAAAATAGCCAGTAGCAATTTTTGTTCTAATATCTTGATTACAATACAATGAAATCTTACCCTTGTGGTCATTCATGCGTAGTTACTTAGTACACGGAAAAAGTATGTACTATGAAAATTAGAAGGCAAATTCAAGCAATTTGATTGGACGAGAAGTTGTAAGTATGTGCTAAATGTAAATGAAACGTGACATAGATGTGCACATTTTGTGGTAGTCGTTACGTCTATTTGTTGACTTTAAACTGTCTATGATATTATTGAAGTGGGATGAAGTGTTGTGAAAAATATTATATTCAATATACGAATGGGATGGTAGCCAGTATTGCAATGAACACATGTATACAAATATCATTATTTCTAGTATACTGCAGCTTACAAGGTAAATTTTATAGTGTATAATGTAATATCATAAAATTATAAATGCTTAGAAAGTGTTCATAGTTACAGATTGGTGACCTTATGCTGTTATTTGTTCTATGGTCGGGTTGTTGTTTCTATGACACATTCCCCATTTCCATTCTTAATTTTATGTCATTGTTTATAAGGCATAAATTACCACAGGTTATCAAACAATAACAATATATTACTATATTTATTTCACATGACTGGGCGGAGTTTAACATTTATTTCACATGACTGGGCGGAGTTTAACCGGTTCGCTCATAATAAACCACTCCATCTATAGACAGGTGTTTAAGGATAACCTCATCAATGAAGTATCCAGTCATTCTTTAGATAATTCCTTTGATGACACTGATAGGTGATAAGAAATCAGGAATAATTATAAAGGCAATCATCCTTATCACACACATCTTCAAATAGACTGTCCTTGTGCAAATTAAAACGTAAGCTCCGCCCGATCAGTTGAAATAACATTGGTAATAGTAAATGTATGTCATACAACACTGAGAATTTATCATCAGGAATTGCCAATTGTATATTCCTTATTCATGATTTAAATAAAAAGTCGCAAATTAACCTGACGATATCGGAATATAGGTATTTAGTCGGATCTTAACACGTACTTGTGATTTGTTTAAAACCGGTTTTAACGAAGAAATGTCGAAATGTTCAGAACTTAATTAAATCTGTTTTTGGGTAAGATGGTGCAAGCATACGATTTATTTGCGTCTTACACTTTGAGAATCGAATAATCTTTAGCTACTTTATTTAAATATTGTGTAAAAACGTTAATTATGAGCTATGAAAGTCAAGTGGCTCAAGCATTTTACTGAGGAAGTTTTAAAAAATGCAAAGAAATATTTTAACAGTGGTTTAGATTTCATTAGTCTTTATTATCTATAGATTAACAACTTTTGGTTATATTTATAATTTAGAATCATCATTGAAGGTGGAGCGCGATTGCACAGTTAATTAATATATTGATGTGCCATTTGTATGCAAGAGTGACATTCCGTTGTATTATGTGCCAATTAGAAAAAGTTATGCGAGTATTGTCTCCCTTTAACAGGTTCATTATTTTATAATTAAGTTTAGGTTTCTGATATTAATTTGAATAGTTACAAAATGTATCGATTCAATATATTTCAGTTTTTGTTATTGGTGTATCAAAAACATTGATGTACGAATATAATTTCATAAATTTGAAACGTTTAAAATGATTACATACCAATATAAAGAACCGTTCATCATTTTTGAAAAGGACTATGATTGAACTTTGTATTAATTATTTTCCCTTCATGATAGATTGATTGGGAAATGAACCAAAGTTCTCTAAAGGTAATCACAGAGAAGGACTAGCAAGCACTTTTTAATTGTAGCTTATTTAATGAATGGCTATTTTTTTTTTTGAATTTATTGAACCATAATATTAATTTTTGACTCTTCACATTGAATAATCCGCGAAGCGGATTATGTAAAATGTGAAGAGTCAAAAATTAATTTTATGGGTCAATAAATTCAAAATAAATTATTGCCATTCATTATAAATAAATTTCTATCAAAAATAACGCTCTAAGAACTTTCTATATTATTTATATTAACAATAACAACGTACACAGATGTTGGCGTATGAATACACAACGTCAGAGTGGGCGTGTCGCCATAAAAATTGACAACATTGAAAATAAAACTAATACTTTTAACCAATCAGAAAACAGTAAATACACCAAATTTATTTATTTAACGTTAAAACAACTTTCCGCTATAAACAAATGTTATTTTATACAAATATAAGGACCTTGTTAGCTAAATCTACAAATTGTATTAGATATTATGAATTTTTATTACAATAGATTAATATGCTATAAAAAGATCAAAATATAAAAGGATAATTAATGTGTAGTTATTTTGTACAAAAAAAAAAACGAAAACCTTTACAGTGTAATGATACACATTCCCCGTTTCCATTCTGAATTTTATAAGTAACACAAACACATAACTTGAAAAGAACTTATACCTCGAGATAGAAAGCTGTTCTCAATGTTAGTTACATGTCAAAAAAAACATTTAGGGAATACGGGGGAAATGAGAGGTAAAATGCAACACATTAATAAGTACCTGTCATGAATTTAGTAGATTACGTCCTTGTTGATAGTCGATCTAGTTTCCTACATTGGAATAGTATGTATTTGTATACATCTGGATAATAACGGTCAATAACAAAACTGTGTTTTTAATTTTGTGTGCAAAACTTAAAAAGCACACAAAAACAGTGGGTTTTTTTTTCAGAATACAAATTAAAGTAAAGTACATGTGTTATCTTCTTCTTCACTCTATTACTTTTCTCCATAACACTGTTGTTTATTGACATCAAAACCATAAGAACCCACTACAGAGAAAACACTGGACTAAGTGCACTTTACGTATACCTTCTTCTGCTTTATTATCAAAGAATTGATACTAAAGAAAAGTGCAAATGCGTCATTCAATTATTACTTGACAGAATTCTGTTACGTAACACTTTTTTGTTGCTGTTGTTGTTGTTTTGTTACTGCGTAGATTCGTATTGACGATTCTGTATTTTACGTTTTTACTCTTGTGTATACAATATGATGTTTGGAGCGCTCGCAGTAATTGTGTTTTTATTTTTAGTGAGTGACTGTCATTCTAAATCTATTCAGCAACAAAATGTTTCGGTTGATGAAACCCAGGATGAACGGATTTTTGCACTCGAGAGTACAATTAAGAAATTGGAAATCATAGTTCAAAATGTGACTAAATCAAAAGGTAATATTCATAGCCTAAGGTTTTGCTTAGATTTGATAAGAATGACATCAATATGCCTTAAATAAATAAATGATAATAATCTGATTACCAAACACAGAGGACTACAACATAACTTCATAACTATAAAGACTTTATATTGTCATCTTTGAGACCCATTTTAAATTCTATTTCCTCAGATTGGTAAAATCGTTTGTAAACATAAAGTTTAGAGATACTCGACTTGACACTGGATATATATGTAATAAAAGATGCTACCACTTAAAATGCCGTCTACGACCATATTTGTCGATTCCTGATAGTCAAATTTCAAAATATTTAAATGATCAGTTAACATAGAGATATCTATTAACAGTTAGCCTTTAATGACACAGCTTCAAATTCAAATCCAATTCTTTATATCACACATCTTAATTATATTGAGATAGATATTTGAAGTAATGTGGTTAGTTAAACGGTGTAACTTAGATATTTATGTTGGTTTTTTTTGTAGATAAATCTGAGCAACCAGTGATGTTTTACGCGAAGATAGCTAACAGAGACTTTACATTACATACATTATCGACAGTTGTGTTTGAAACCGTCATTCTCAACATTGGGGAATATTATGATCAATATGATGGAATTTTTGTTGCTCCAAGGAAAGGTGTCTACATGTTTTCCTGGACCGTGTCTATTCAAGGTTCGAAATATGCTGTTACAGAACTTGTAGTTGAAGACAAAATCATATCAACCACCGGAAATACGGATAATGCTGGAGGGATTCATTCTGCATCGATGACGGCATTATGTAACATGGATAAAAATGAGCATTCGTTTATCAGAACCGCAAATTATGGCAGTGCACATGATTTTTACAGCAAACCGGTCCATCCCCAAACGTCGTTTCTTGGAATGCTTGTATATGATGAAAAGTGAACATTTACAATTCCAATACTGAAATCGATGTTTATAAGATGTTGCTAGTGCATCACGCAAGGAAAGTTTCACGATATATAATAGAGTATTAAAATGTTGCTTGAAACATGAACGTTATGAAACATTTATGTGTGAAGATTCTTTGCTGTTAAATTATAATATGTGCTTTTGTATATATATGCAGCGATAACAGTACATGTGTATTACAATAGACAGTACATTAGTACTAGCATAAGCAAATAGATATTGTTTTTTTAAAGTTTACTAATGGAAGGTTTTTGGCAATCATTTTGAATTAAGGAATGTTTTGTTTTTTTCTTGTCCAGGTCTTAATCTTTGTCTGTGTTTGGCTTTACTTCTGGTCCGATTTGATTTTAACCGCTATTAAAAGTATGTATTTTAATTTGAATTGTAATAACAGCCATTAATAAACAATGAGTGTATGTGAGTTCAATTTGTTCAGTAGCCATAGGTTCGATATTGCCTGGTTTAAACATAAAAGTGAGAAAGGAACGGGGAAAGTATTAAGGAGACAAAAACCCGACTGAAGAGCAGTACATGTATTTGTCATAAAATTAACAATTTAACTTGCTTATAAAAAAAGAAGATGTGGTATGATTGCCAATGAGACTACTCTCTACAGGAGAAAAATGACACAAAAATTAACATCAATAGCTCACCGTACGGCCTTCGACAATGAGCAAAGCCCATACCGCAAAGTCGGCTTTAAAAAGCCTTTTCGCAGTTAAATTTTACCAGTCTTGACTGTTCTTTTCAAACTGGACGTATGACCTTCAACAATGAGCAAAGAAAAACGTAAAGTAAGATCCAAAAGGCCTCAACATAACAAAATATTTAATAATTCAAGGAGAAAACTTCAACAGTTTGATTTTTTTACTGCTGATATTCAATAATTAACTGGAAAACATAAGGTTCGATTGTCTTCATTGTTGTATGTTATGAAACTTCATTAATAGTATTCTAAATAAAGGCAACAGTAGTATACCGCTGTTCAAACTCATAAATCCCTGGACAAAAAACAAAATCGGGGTAACAAACTAAAACTGAGGGAAACGTTTTTTTAAACTATGTTTGCACTTATAACTATGTTCTCGGAAGTACATCAGTACAGTATTTTTCAAATGCATGAAAGGGAAAGTTTGAAATACATAAAGTAAATGGCAATGTTACAACGAAACCAGATAAGGCACTTATATATATATATATATATATATGTGTTTTTGTATTGTGAGTCAGTCTTTCAATTTAGCTATTCCAACGCATGTTGATAGCTAAAACTATATTCTAAAAACTTAAATTTTAAATAAAGTTATAAAAAAACATTCCATTTCTACTTCGATTTTTAATAAAGACACTACGATTTGTTAACTTAAAGGCTTTATTCGATGAACAGGTAGAAAAGCAGAAAACTTTAACGTTCCGAAAGGAGGTGTTTATAACACGTCAATTTGTAAGCAACTCAATGACACTATAAAGCCAAACAATTAAAAGCCAACATTGGTTATTTCGTAGCTTTTAATAGGTCAGCTTTCTATCATTTTGTGTGACCAAACTGTCCATATTGTGTGAAAATCCGTTCTATGGACTCGTGTTCGAATAATTATTTATATATTTTAATTTATAAATGAAACATGCTAACATCTATTTGACAACTGATCTTAATTCGAAAAAAAAATCATTAAATACTAATTAGTTCTACATAATTGGGTTTACATATACACGGGTGTCATTCGGTTTAATGAGAGAAATGATCGTGAAAGAATATCTAACGGGAGTCAAGTATTGCGAGACGATCGTGAAAGCTCTGGTACCAGATCGTGAAAGACATTTAATCGAGAAGACATATGAAAGATCAGTAAATAATCTAGTATAATTAATTACACAGACAAATTTACAACAAAATAAAACTGTCTGTCAAAATGGTTCAACATTATGATCAGTATGTGAGAAAATCTAAATCACAAAGTTGATGATGGCAAGTACGATGTACATTTTTCTAATATTAAAAACCATTATCGGCAGAAATTGAAATTCTTCGGTAAATATGAAATCATTTAAAATATTGTAATATTGTAATGTTACAGTAACATCAATTTACTTTTATTAGATATTCTCCCTGGATACCTAATACCTAATATATCAGGGATACTTAGTGCAATGCTGTACACCAAGTAAATTGTTACATTTTTGTGTAACAGCAATAGAGTGCAATAAAATATATTATTCACGTTAAAAAAAATCCAGTTTTAAAAGTACATAGTTTTTACAAAACAACAAAAGGCAGATTTTCTTCTCGACATTTCAATGACATAAACAATGTAAACAAACATGATTTTTTCACAAATTCGAATTAAATAAACTACTTTTATCCGAATGAGGGCATTCAATTTGAATGAATCAAATGGTTCTCATAGTTATTTTGTATAAACATAATCTGAAACTTGGTAAAAAAAAAAGAAATATTTACATAAAATTGATTTGTCGGATCGTGAAAGATCACGTACCGCTTTTTGAAGATCGTGAAAAGGATCGTGAAAGATCTGATGCTACGAAGAAGTTCAAATTATTCTTCAATTGTATGAGAAAAACTAGATCGGCCAAGATCCTCAATAAATTTAGGCATTTGAAAGTATCAATATTTTCAGAAAATCTTACCTGTAATGATGATTTGGTGCCACGCAACTTCCGATATGACTCTAGGACTTAGTGCAGTCGCCAAAAAAGCAAATTTTATATTAGCTGGGAACAGTATATCTAAATATATATGTTCCTGATATTATCAACCAATGTAAGTATATTGTTATTATTCTGCAAGTTACACCTGGCACTTGAAACGTTTGTTTAAACATGGACATCGAAGAGGAGCCAAAAATAAACTGGTACGCATAAAGACAACCCATATTAATTTATCGCTTGCTCAAGATATAAGCGGGGTAACAGGAGGTGTTATTTGTACAAGTACAAATAATACAAACAAATAATTATTTGTGCATTTGAACATGATATTTGTATAATAGTTGGCTGATTGTAGGATAAAGGTTTGTAATGTCATGGGAAGTACTCACTAAGCACGAGTTATAGGATAACTGCATTTTGTATATTGGGTCCTATAATCACATGTCCAAAAGACAGGATTCATCTGACCTCGACTTTGCCTCATTTCATGGATGAAGATTTAGTTTTGTGGTCAACTCCGTATCAAGGATTCGTTAATGTTTAGGATAACTGTCTGTTGTTATGATTGTAAGGTGTACCTTTTTTTACTTCTGCAAGGTTTCAAATAACATTGACCTCATTATCATGCATCATTTAGCAATGTTCGATTAATGTTGTTTGGCCTTTTGTTTATATATCTGTATGCTATAGCGCCACGGTATTTGGTGCATGGTGTACATTTCTGTTTGCATGTTTCATATATGACGTCAGTTGTATTTGATATTTTGAATGATAGTATGATGTCTATGTCTGGCTGTCGGCCAGGTTTCATATACTTTCGACCTTATGTTCCGAATTAATTGGCCAAACATAACTATTACGTTTGTCAGTTTCTAAGGCACTGTAAAAATCGGAACACCTATATTTGGTGTACGGGATGTTTGTAGAGATCTGTATGGCTCATCTGACCTTGACCTCTTTTCGTGAACCATTGACAATCTTAAGCGTATTTAACACTTCTATTAAAACCTCTAATATCACAGACGTTTAACAAATATACAATCATAAGTAAAGCAGACGAGACATTTTAGCATTTTCGCTCTGGTATTCTTTAGTCTGTAGTATATAGTTATCTCATTAGAAATCAATCCATATCAGCTACGTTGTATATAAAGATACATACAACTTAAGACGACAGTACTGCTGTACAAAATGTTGGTTATCGTTCAATCTCAAATTGTTCATAAAAGATACTGTTTTTGTTATAAGTGTTTGGTTGATGCTTTACATTTTTGGTTCAAACGTTGCATACCCATATTATTGGCTAAATAGTGGCGGTCTGCCTGAATTGTACTAGACCGATTCTCAGAGCTTACTTTTTCACACTGATTTAGACACGTGTTTAGTTGTTTTTTTAACTTTCGAGATAAAGTGTTGAATTAAAAAAAAATAATAGGTTTAATATTCATTCTTATCAAAATAGTTACAGGATTCAATCAGTTGCAGGTATATCAAATGGTGGAAGAAATATTGACTTCTGATTACTAGTATTTAGTCTGGTCACGCATTATCTTTCACGATCAAAATAATGCGTTGCCTGATCTTTCACGATCAAATTTGATGAAAATCAACAAAATTCAAGGTTTTCATAAACAAATTAACGCTTTTAATATAAGGGAAGAGCATACTTTTATTTTACTGTACTATCAGATACACCAAAGATTACATTTAAAATATATCATGATATATTGAAATTGACCATTATAGGTACAAATAGCGTGATTTTGTAGATTAATTCCACAGACATGCATTGTGCCTATTGTGTTTTTTCATAAAGTACTGCATATTTTCTTTATCTTATTGCACAGTAATGTTCAGGAAATTGAACCATTTTGACAGACGTATTTTTTTGTTCGGATTTGTTCCGCGTTTTAAAAATTAAGCGATTTTTTCACAGATTCTGAACAAGAATTTTCAATAAATGTCTTTCACGATCCGGTACCAGAGCTTTCACGATCGTCTCGCAATACTTGACCCCCGTAAGATATTCTTTCACGATCATTTCTCTCGTTAAACCGAATTAAACCATTGTGGTGACGTCAACCTATTCATTTACCGTGGATTCTTTTTCTAGAATCAACGCTTCCTAAATCCGTCGCTGAAATGGACTCACCAAATTATATTCAATTGTATTCTTTGTGTGTCTAATTTCATTAAGTTTGAATTGGCCAATTTACTGAATTCTGTTCACTAATGGAATTATTTTAAAAACCTACCTTTAATCTTTGTAATTTCTGTATGCCTGCACTGGGAATCGAACCCGTCCATGAATTCTCATAAGTGTCACTAACATCATCATATCGACGAAACCTCTCGACTACCAATTGGTTACGATTTAATTGTCTAACGTATATATATAAATGAATATTTGATATACATCGGTACAACGGACACACATGGATTGTACATTTATATATACAATAATAGGCATTCGTAGTGTATCAGTTGGTAGCCGCGAGGTTTCATGGTTATGCTTAATGAGTTAAGACTTGGCGGTTTAGGTTCGAATCCTTGTATTTTTTATTTTGTTGACTATTTTCTTTAGTTTTCCGGTTTTGTTTCTTGTTTTTTAAGTTATTGTGGATATTTTGTTTAATAAAAGCGAGTTTCTCCGTTTATAATCGGATCATTGTTAGCTATTCCACATGTTTGAAATGAAAATGTTTACATTCTAGGTGTTCATTTTTGTTTTATAAATCAATATAGTATGATTTCATCTGTTTATTCGCAAATTCCTATGCAAGAAAATCTGGCTATGCCTAGAAGAAAACTTCTTGTTAGAAATTTCGGACACATGCTTTAAATATATGCTATATATATGTTTTTTTGTCAAGTTGTTGTCCCCGGCTTTGACATATTCCCCATTTTCATTCTCAATCTTATGAGAAATAAGATACAATATGTCTCATTTTGTCAAAAATGTTCAGATGCCTGACAAATGAAAATCTTTAACGGCAGACGTGGTGTGTTCAGCATGTATTTGTATTGTTTTAACCATTTAATTGTAATATAGATAATTTATTGTAATGCATCGTTTGTCACGATAACCAGGTTATTTAAACTCACTTACAATACCTTCTAATTAAGAATAGGCTTTAATTTTGAATAGATATTATCACAATAGTTTAAGTTATAGATACAATGGATAAGCGTTGATTCATGAAAAACAAACCATTCGCCCTGCGGGCTCATGGTTTCTTTTTCAAGAATCAACGCTTATCCATTGTATCTATATCACAGACACCCGTGATAAAGTATGCTGTATTGCAACAACGAAATCATGAACTCTATGATTACATAAAATTGTATTTTATACTTGAATTTAATATGATGAATTTCACGACACTATGTTTTATTCATCCGCGTAAAAAAATCCCTGCACCAATTCAAATTTAAAAATTAATGAGGAATAATGTTGAATAATTTCCAATGAGATAGCAATTAAACGAGACAAATAGTAAACATGATAAAGAGACATCAAGGTCAACTTACAATCTTCAACTAAAAGTGTTCAATAATAATTTGGTAACTATACTAAATATTATAATCTCTTGATGCATTTTTAACAATAAATCGTCTCATCTGTCTCATTCTAGTACTGCTTTATCATTGAAATAATGTAGAATATAATCTACTATGATTTAACCTTGGAACTACTGTGCCTTGAGCAACTCATTTAAAACATTGTAATATTATCTAAATGATAATAAATGCACACAACGTAATAAATTTGACTTGTGAAGTATACGCCATTATGACATCAACCCAGCAACACACATAACCAATATGCAGATGCTTAGTCAACAGAGACAAGTGTCTGCGCAATATTTTTAGCTCTCAAGTTACCTCCAATTATCATTGCGTTGAGAAAAAAGAAACTACTAAAAAGATCTTCAACACCAAATTCTCCAAACGACTAAAGAAACTGTGATCAGGTTCATGATATTATTAGCACCCTAATAAATCACACTGTAACTCCTATTGGCGAACATCATCTTATCTTTATATAACATGTACAGGGTTTAAATTATCTGAAACGTCTTTTCAAGGCCTGGTGGTCATAAAACAATTCAAACACGATTTTCCTACTCCGGAATCAACAAATCAAAATACTGGATTTGGTGTTTTGAGCGCATTTACTGTACTCAGAGTACTGAATTTTTATTACCGAGAGTCATGCTTAATCTTGATCAGAGGTCTTAAGCAAGGTACTGACAAAAACAATATAAATTGGAAATGGAGAACATGTCCAAGAGACAACAATCCGTCCAGAGAGCAGAAATTAATCGAAGGCCACCAATTGATCTGTAACACAGCGAGTAAATCCCGCTTCCGGAGGCGTGGCCCCTAAACAAAAATGTGTACTAGTTCAGTGACAATGGTCGTCATACTAAACTCCGAAATATATATCTATAATACTAAAATTACGAGGTCCAATTTGTCAGCCGTCATCACGTAAAAACGACGAATCACAGAATTCAACT